>LOND01002024.1:18160-66797 GCA_014220965.1 Paragonimus kellicotti | reverse complement strand
AATAGTACCACGTTTCCAGCGATTCGACTTGGTTTTGATATTTGGCATCGTTGGTTATACGTGCGTCACTCAACGTCCGAAAGAAGAACGTACAGGTGGCTTTATCTTATCGGTTCGGCGTGTCCTTTACACGTACCAAGTGAAAGGTCTTGTTGCAAGATCGACAGCACTCTGCGCCTGCCTTCACCCTCAGTGGCAAACTGTTGGAGGTAATGGAGAAATTCGTGTACCTTAGGGTCTGAGTCAGCATCGATGGGACAGCTGATGAGATCACAAATCAAATCACCATCATCATAGACAGCAATACATCAGTGGTTCACACTGATGCTTAACTGCCACACAACCACGAGGAAGAAGAAAAAGCCCTATATAGGAAGAGAGGAAAAAAAGAGACGGGAAGGAACCTTACTACTCAGAGCCACGTGTCGACCGAAGGAGAGTGGCCAGATCCGAGTAAAATGCGTCCTTGACGCCGATTTCACTACAGTCAGTAGGAGCATAAGCAGACACAATGAATAAATTTCTGAAAGTTTTGCGTCTAGAGCTGGTTTTAACAGAACCTGCCAAGCGGACGGCACAAAGTCTACTGTTAACAGGAATCCAATCTACTAATGCGGCTGCGGCCGTCGTGCTGAGAACTATACCTACCAGCCTGACCTGTAACAGCGGCTGTGGAGTCACCCGAAGTGTATAACCAGTATCGGGTAGACAATGCGGGTGCTGTTAGTTCCATACGTTGACTACTGTCATGGATTCTAGTCTCCGATATACAGCAGACATCAACGTGCAACGAGTCTAGCGTTCGTGCGAGAGCCGCTTGCTGACCTATCTGTTTTAGCGTGCGAACGTTGAAGGCACCTATATTAATTCGCGTTCTAGGTCTAAGCAAGGGACGAGGGAGGCCTGAAGCTGAAAGGCAAGAGACGGAACTTACCGGCTCAGTGTTACTACAGTTAGCTACATCTGTTGTGGGACCTGTAGAGTAATTATCAGAAATGGAGGTGGGAGGGGCCTGAGAGCTAAATTTGATAGGACAGTGGGGAGGGGTCAGCAGTAGCATGATTTCGCCTATCCACCCTGCTCGCTCAATTGCCCGGATGGATCGAGCCCAGTATTCTTACGATTGCCAATTCACCACCTATCAAACCATGCTTTGTTTGCAAGTAATGGGTCGGGCTAGAAGCGGCACCCTGATTGCCAGCATATAACTTGGGTTCGGGGTATGAAAGCACTTACATTATTTTTTGAGTGGGGCTTTCCCGGTTGGGGTTCGAAGGATATTGAACACTTGGTTGAGGATGTTGTGTGGTTTGGCGAAAAAAAACTCGTGTTGCGGATTTGTGCGCGCGTGTGTGTGATAATTTTTTTCTGTCTAAGTTTTCCACAGTTTCTTCATATGTGTTAATGTTTACGTACATCGGTTGTCTTGTCAGTGTTTCAGAAAACCGGGCAAAACACGTCGATAAAACCCTCCACAACGGTTATTTGCCTTTCTTGCGGGTGACTGTATTTGCGCTTGTATCTGGGTCCAATTTTTGTGCGGCAAAATGAAATCCCATCATCAACAGTCCATGAATACTACATTGCAGCTGCTGCCTCAAGTTCAGAACTTCGTGCGAATTAACACTATGGACTCTTGGTTTGCTATATGCAGGTTTCGGTGGAATGAAGTTAGTCGGATAGTGAAGGAAGTCCGTCGCACCTTTTCTTATTCATGTTAACGTCGCTACTGCCACCAACCGTAGATTTGTCAGTCTGGATCGGGGAGTCGATTCCGTATGCACTGCGTATCGCTGATAACCATCCTTTCAGGAACCGTATGATCGATGAACCATTAAGAATGGCACTATCATCATCATCATCACAGCAGCCATGAGCCTGACCAAAAGGTACTGTGGCTCGGGCTGCCGCTCACCTCAACAGTGTTTAGATCACTAGAGTTTGTGTGACTTTCCGTCGTTACTTCACGAAATCTCCTGCATTGTTTGAATACCTCTGAATTAATCCTGGAGGGTTTCTGTATTAATATCTGGTTCCAATTTCGGCGTGCGCGCGTTTGGCCAGGAATCGAAGTGCCGAACTAGACAACATATACTTTCATCAACTGAACGATCATTTGAGCGACACGGTCATCTGTTAGCGCTCATTGAAAAAGTGGTTGAGCGGTCAGTCGATCAAACTATGTGAATGCAAGGCTTATGATAGCCCTAGTTGCGACTGCTCTTGTGAGTTTCGGCAGCCTGACGTCATCCAGTGTAGTTGTGTTCTTGTGTACCACATGACAATAAGTAACTTGGAGACAACTGTACTCCATATACTATTTCTGTTCATTGCACTGGACTTTGTCAGCCGAAATCGCTAACGGTTGGGCAAAACAATGGGGTGATCAGACAGCAACATTCTCAGGAATTGTGAAAACGGGCCATCTGAGGTGATAGTGTGCTGTAGCCAATGTCGAGCCTTCATCCACAGTTACTAACTCTATCAATTGATCTTGTTTTATTAGGTTAATTTCCTTTGTTATGGACTCTGTAGTACTCCTCATAACTTATACTGTACGGCGTCTCGAACACGCTCTGACTCGGCCGCTTATATTTAGATTCTAGATTAGATGTAGAAGTTGAATCGTGCCATTTGGAAGATTTAATCAAACGTATCGTGGAGGTAACTATCTTTATTCCCCCAAAGGAATAATATTTTAATGTTCTAATGGCAACCAGCTAAATAGATTTCCGGTTGCACACTTTTTTGTGAGGTTTTTTGATTGTCGCGTACAACATTCTTATCAAGAATAACAAATTTTCATCGAATTCCATTTCGGTTTTTGAAGTTTGGGAAAAGTGCAATTGCTTTTCACAGTGCACCCTTCAAACATTGTATTTAACTCATCATCATCATCATAACAGCTATTGCTTCTTTGTTGTGGAGGCGGCTTCTAAGTTCACCGTAAGTAAAGAGCAGTTACAATTGCAAAAGTTAAACGCGTAAGTAGTTTGAAAAATAGTTTGTCATATTTTGACACAGTAGCGCGGTTTTTCGTTAGTTGCGAGAAACTAACGATGTATGTCATTTATAGTCATCAATGTATTTTCCTAGGGGTTGTGTGGCTATTATAAGCCAGTCATTCAGTTGTGCGCATGCTGTGCATTAGGTGTTCATCGTTCCAGATTTTGAAGATAAAAGCGCATTGTTCGAACGTGTGTAGTGCACCGTAATTGCCACACATGGATAACAAAGATGTTAAACTTTTTCAAACCAAGTACAATATGTCGGTAGGTTGTAATTCCAAACAACCAATAGCCATCCACTCTGAGCGTTTACGGATGACTTCAGACGTTTTTGTAGGCTAAGGCAGTAAGATAACTTAAACGTATCCAGGTAAACATGAATCACCACGTTGTGCTCCATCAGTTTATAATGGGATGATTGACTCAATCATTTTTTCCCCCCAACATTACCTTGACTACTTCTCTTGTTTCGTGTTTCTGTAGTTCTTATTCACCTATCTAATAGGTTACACGCATTGCTCTCAAGACTATTTCCCTTCCTAAGAATCTGGGACAGAGGCAGAATTTGTGCATTTCTAACTAGCATCATAACCTAATAATATCGCCGCTCGGTTCTCCAGTTAAAGGTAGCTAACGTCGTTTTGATAAAAACAAAAGCTCTGTGCACCAGCGGTGAGTTATATTCATCGTACATACTACCATCCTCATTAAAAAGACGATATATCGGTAGTTCGCGCCGATACCTAGCCGTTATACAATCATGATAAGAAGAACAAGTTAAGAGAGAAGGGGAGTAGATATACTTACCAAAAACGACTATCTCTGAATTCGAACACTGAATATCAAGGCACCTACGCGTTTCAAACAAACAACCAAGCTATAAGTGATAATAAGGGATAATAAACAAGACGGCTTTCTTACGAATTCCACTGTTATGCGCCACTATTTGAAATTACCTCACGGACAATTCTGGCAAACAACGCCAATATTCATGCTACAGAGTCTGATTAGCCGCCATTCCCCCTAACGTCTCTATCCACCGACTCTGAGTCGCGAGCGTCCAAACCTGAGGGCCAAACTCTAATGTCCACCCCACCCCCCTGCAATGGGTCGAACACGTACAATGGATAGTACAGCCCCAGTAACGACTGGAGTGAGACTAATCTTCCTGTGGTTTTCGCAAGAGTTTGACCTTCTTGAAATATGGGAATTGTTGTCGAGTGACCCAGGGGAGAGGAACGTCTCTGTCGTCCATACTAGTCGAACCAACTGAGTAAAGCCTCTACTAATGCTTTCTTTGAAAAGTGCCGGCACGAAATCATCTGGGCCAGCAGCCCTTCCGCGTTTGAGTGCCCAAATACAATCGCACACCTTAGCCTTGGCAAACAGTTTTAACAGTACTAACCAGGACACTACATTACACATTTTTGGTGATAACACGTTGAAATTGTTCTGCCGAGCGGTCTAACCTTCTGGATTTGTATGCCGTCCACTCCGCTTGTGGTATGTTGCCATGTTCTAATCTGGGGGCAGGCTTAGTATCAACTAAAGATAATGAGATATAAAGTTCGTGAAAGGAGGCATACGGACGAAAACAAAGAAAATGGTACAAGATGTACATTACAGATAGCCAGTCGTTGCTGCAATTTACGTTGAAGGCGTTGACAATACCGGCTGCGTTTATCAGTTTAATTTTATCCGGAATTTAGTTAGAAAGACAGCTATTGGTCGCGATTCATTGGCAAAGTTCCTGGCCATGTTTGGTAGAGGGTACTCTGAATAAAAAGAACGGATCTTGGCAAAAAACATACTGAACGTAGTCGGAAAACAAGGATTACTCAGTTTTGTGACTTCATCACTCACCGGTGGCCATTTTCCTAACGGTTTCAGCATTGTCAACTATATTGGAGTACTTATTACATACATCGTTGATGCTCATGCTACCGTTGAAAGTAAGTCTATTTCCGAGCGACTTTCAGTAAACCATGAAGTTAATCCATCTGCTTCAGATTGATATCCCTTCTCACGGTATCAGACATTTATCCGAACAGAACCACGATTCAAGGATAATGGAATTCCGCTATTCCCAGTTAAGAGGGCTCATCCACCTTTTTTCGGTTGTTCAACTTATGATGCCAGTGTTTTTTGAGCAGCCTCTTTTAGTCAGATGGTGTTTGACTTCCCGACGATTCTTAGTCTATTCAGCCAGCTGGAATCAAGTGACGCTTGCTCATAAAGTTCGTCCACATAACAAAAATACGATTCTGTCGCAAATGAAGGTCTCCTTTGGGACGGACTTTCACAAAGCCTTCGTAGCTGTTGCGTTTTGTACTCAGCATTCGTTAGGTTGTTTCATCTAGCTCGATTTAGGCAATTTGTTAGTTACTGCCACCTGATAAGCGTTCTTTCACGTCGTCGTTTGAATGCTAGTTACTCATCGTGTATTTGCGAGCGTGTGTCTCAATTTCAGGTGATTGCTCTAAGATGTCTACGGCTAAGATGCACAAGACGGTCCTCATGTAACTGACCCTTCCTGTGCCGACACGCGGCACTCGAAATAGAGAAACCGTAAGATGCACCCATTAGTGATGTTTCCACATTGTCAGTTCGTTATGTTCGGACGTCAGTGCGATGCTCATTCAAGATTAACTACGAGATTCGGCGTCTTTAGAGGCTCTGAAGGAGAACTGCGGTTACTTAATTGTGAACCCATGCGACTAACGGTGCTAGAATAGTAGACCCGCATCCCAATGATTTAACCTACACCATGTTTCGAACTTAAGAGAGTACTTGCTAACTAATTTGTCGGAGAGTCGAGTCAATAATATCCGAGAAGTGAGATTTCAGCGCATATATTCAATGTCGAGGGTTACCAGTTGTCTTGACTTTAGAAAACAATCATCCGAAGGTACAAGAAAAGAAAAATTGAACGACAAAGTGGTAATTACGGAATTGTCACCGTACTGGGACTGATAGCATCCATTGACTCCCGGTCGTTTATGCTGTAGAAGGGGGTTCATTTGATGAACCACACTCCGAGTTTCTGACACGAAAGTCCAGCCTGCGAAACGACGGGAAATAGTTTTTTATTGGGAAACCCCACCGACGGCTAACAGCTCGAAAGTCTGATTCGCTTGATGATGAGAGACCTGCCTAGTCCGTGCGCGCAATGAATTCTAATTTTGTTCATTGTTGCGCTTAGTTGACAGACTCATCATCATAACAGCCATGAACCTGAACAAAAGGCTCAGAGATAGTTCAAGCTTTCGAATGATATTGAAAGTTGTTCGACCGTGTATCATGGAACACCGATAGTCGCAACAAACCATTCGGCGATTAAAACACTTTAAAACTCTTTCTTAACCTCCCTTTCCTTATTCGAAGGACAGCAGTTTTGCAACTGAAAATAGTTTATCCGTATGCGTATAAGGTGTACCCTACTACCGAACACCCGCGGTCAGTGCCGCGTGTCGGCACAGGAAGGGTCAGTTACATGAGGACCGTCTTGTGCATCTTAGCCGTAGACATCTTAGAGCAATCACCTGAAATTGAGACACACGCTCGCAAACACACGATGAGTAACTAGCATTCAAACGACGACGTAAAGAACGCTTATCAGGTGGCAGTAACTAACAAATTGCCTAAATCGAGCTAGATGAAACAACCTAACGAACGCTGATTAATCGTTGACCTGCATTGTGTTCATCAGTAAGCTTAAATCTGGCTGCAGGTTGTCTTCCGTAAACGTCATCCATGCTCTGTAGAAAAGCGTGCTGACTAGGTTTCTCTTATATTGCACCGGACAGAAGCTTTCGAAATGCATATACTGTCCTGTCCAAGTAGGCTTCCTGTAGACGGATCTTCCTACCGTGCCATCTGATCTTCGGGTGACTAGAATGTCCAGGTACGGAAGACAGTCATTCACTTCGTTCTCTCTCGTTAGCCTTAAGTTCGGATGAGCATGGTTCAACTTCGAAAATAACATATTTGAGTCACTTGAGCTCTCAAAAATGGCTAGAATATCATCTACGTAGCGTCTGTACAACACCGGTTTTGACAGGCTTTCGCATAATGTGGATTCTATTTTGGCCATGAAGAAATCCGTTAGAAGTTGAATTCAGCAGACTGCCCATTGCAACCTCTGTCCAATTTATCTAAAAGTATACTATAAATTGAACCTTACATTGTGCGTACACAAAAGTAATAGTGATTTCAGTTCCATTACCGGGATAGAAAAGGGAGCACTGCTGCATATAACAAATTCAGAAATGTCATCGACAGTTCGATGAAGTGAAATGTTGTTGTACAGAGACATCTCGGGCATTTAATCCATCTATACAATTCACAAGTTCGAAACTGTCCTTCAGAATGTA
The DNA here is from genome assembly GCA_014220965.1 of Paragonimus kellicotti. NCBI lineage: Eukaryota > Metazoa > Platyhelminthes > Trematoda > Plagiorchiida > Troglotrematidae > Paragonimus > Paragonimus kellicotti. Next base: position 59,416 of record LOND01002024.1, on the reverse strand, counting down.
CTTACTGAATTGTCTTCTGATTGGTTCAACAAATCAGCTAGCCAACGGGCTAATTTGTGCTGCAGTACGTCACACATGGACGTAATGGGCAAAAGTGAGACACATTGGGCCTGTGGGTTCTGGGCACTCCAAACACATGCGGCGTGCGTGTGCCCACTGGTTTCATCAGCCTGCGCTGACTGACAGAGATTACGCCATTTATCTCCAAGCTTTCCAACTTGTGGTAGATTAACGTTTACATTTCTTGGACGTTGTCAGGATTATCATCCAGCAGAAACTTATGTCACCAATTATTCCAAACTTTTTTATCTAGGCATTCCGCTTTGTCAAACAACACAACCCCTGAGCCTTTGTCCAGAGAACACCATCAAGTTCTCGCTTTGTCTTATTTCCATCAAACTTTGGAAGTGTGCCGGTGTTAGTAGGTTGTGACGCTTTTGTTTGTAATTCTGATGTTGGTAGGCGACATCCACTAGTTTTGCTTTCAACCAATTTTGGTTTTCCTCAGAAGTTAGTGATCGTTAAGATTTCCAAACTGGGCATGCAACCCAAGTTCTTCATTTTTTCGGAGCAACCTCCAGTTTACTGAGGCCTTGACGTCACAGTCTCCCTATGTGCTGTTCGAAAAACATTTTTGTTCACACTGCGGCTATCTTGGTAGTCAGCATTCCTATAATTATGAGTTCCAATTCTTGTTTTGTTTAATCTCTTAATCTATGACTTCTGCCCTGTGGAATTTTGTCACGTTTAAAATCAGTTACATGTCCATGTGCGATCGAAATGTTACTCCGGAGAAAATCATGATTCGCGTCTTACTGTTTCATTCAAGTTTTAATGGAGAAAAATCGATACGTGTGTACTTATTTGTCATTCTACAACCTCATGCACCACTATCAGGACCAACGTTAGCCCGAACTATAGAACCTGAGGATACGATTCGGAACTGTAAATCGCCATCTTCACAATGGTCTTGAGCCTGATCAGAAGGCACTGTGGCTCGGGCTACCGCTCACTTTAATTGTACCGTGTAATATTCTAGAAGAAAGAAAACGTCACTAAAATTAGTAAGAGAAGACTAAGCGGAAGAACTGGAAATGGTATGAGTGCCATAGATTGCGGCACAGTGTTATCTCGGATAGAGTTTTTAATCGGCGATTCGAGTGGCCTTGAGATCACCATCCGAGCAGGTGATACCTACCTACTCTACTCAATGAAGCAGTTAGGATCTTCATATTTCGTGATCACGTTGTTGCTTGACCACCATGTGGTTTCACCCAACTGTTGGTGGTCTCAGTATATAATGCCCGGTACGGTAAACGCTCAGCTGGCATGCGGAGTACGTGACCCAACCATCGCAGGCTGTGCAAGTATGATTAGATGGCAAATTAATCACACATCCTGAACGTCACGCTAAACGCGCCGGCGAATGGCCGAGTTGCTCACACGACCAGTCCGCTTGATGTGGGATTAACTGGCGGAGACAACGATGGTCAAATACAGCAAGCTTGTTGATATCTTCCTTGCGAACAGGCCACGTTTCCGAACCACAGAGCAAAACAGAACGCACACAAGCATTATACGTCCTTCCTTTCCAGCGACAACAGGACGTCTTCTTCGACGCCACAGATGACTCAGGCTGTCCTCGCTAATATCTTATCAGCAGTGTTACAAACTGACGAGATAATGCTACCCAAGTATGCGAAACTGTCCACAACCACAAGTGACTGATTCTGAGCACAGTTGCGCACAGTGGATGTATTCGAAGCTGCATCAGGCTTCTGAACGGTACCGACAGTTTTGAAACCATATTAGGTAATACACCGGCGGTCACGGTCAACCGTTGGGCGATCGGAGTGTTCGTTGTTTGAGGGTACCTTTTCTAACCCCCTTCTTCCTGATACGGAAGACAGCAGTGCTGCAACCATGAATGTTTCTGCTGGAAATGACGACGCACGCTGTATTCGAAATTAGTGATAGTGCTCGTCTTGATTAAAATGTGGCAAAAGAATCTGCTACATCATAGGCGTGATTTCAATTCTGTCGCCGCGTATCTTTGTGAACGGCAATGCAAAGTAAATATCTTTCTTGTCAACAATATTCCGTGAGGTTTACGGTTCTCTTTTGCATGCTGCTGTCGACGAACTTATACTGTGGCTTCCGTACAAGTTTGTTTTGCCTTAATAATCAGACAATGTACGATTCTACACTTGGGACTGATCGGCATTCTCGAGGCTTGAATATGCGTCTTTGGGCCGATTATGAACAACAGGTTTTAATGTTTTCTCTTCGTGGACCTTTCCGCGATTTTCTGTACGTAGGACTCGAAGGTAGTTACTTCTTTGGCTGATACACTCTCAGTCTCTTAGTAACGTTGTGCTCAGTTTCACTCGATTTCTGCTGATCGAGAAACACGCGCGTCTTATTCCCCGTATGTATACCGTTTCAGCGATTTAGCAGTAGACTGAATACTGTTACCACGGAACGGAATTACACAGAACATTTACCAGTTCTAGCCCGTGTGACCGATATACAAACACGGATAGGGAATTTTGCACCGTCTACTGGGCGCACATTGCCTCGCCGCAAAAGGTCAAATGCCGCACCCTGTCGATACCCGAGGCGGTCGCAATCCGATTTCGTCACCTGGATTTGTGTGTCTGGAACCAGTTCATTTAAACGCTGGGACTTTCGTAACAAAACAGGACCGCCCAACCTGTAAAACATTATGCCCCTCTCCCACTGACTACCGACGGCCTACTTCGTTTGTGTTCCTAGCTACAGTGCGATCGTGTTGATCACTTCTACCCAATCACCTCATCTCCTGCTTATTTTATCGATCGACAATGTTTACTTCTATATACTTGTGTCAGATGAGAATTTATGAAAAACGGTCTGTTCGCTGAAACTCTTTGTGTGGTATCCTTGAGGATTTTTCAGTTATTATAAGCCACGATATTGAACAAGAGAGCCAGGAAGATTAGCGTAAGAATGAAAGATAAAGGTAATGAAACAGCACCTGAGAATTCTTAAGAAAGGTCGGCAGTTATTCGAAAAGTTGTCTGCGGGTGCAACACACTTCCGACCGAAGCGATATTTCTCTGATCTCCGGGTCGCACGTGGTCGCAGGACTGTTTGTTTTGAGCAGTACGGATCCATTCGGGTCCATCAATCCTGTTTAGGACCACATGTTACCACCTTATCCTTAATTTCACCGAAAGATAACCGCAAGAGCTGGCTATCAAGAAACCAGCCGCCGTTGTGATCAAACCTGTATACCAAGCTGTCGTTGAGCGCCAACTCAACAGTGCGAACCTAGCAAACCCCAAACAGTGCAGGATCAACACTTCAAGCTACAGATATTGCAGAGTACTGTATGGGAGGTAGCGGACAAAACAAGCACCGGATCTCCGAAAGGTACTTGGATGTCATTTGGGTCATTTTTTATAGTAGTTCGCACAACCGGTTAAAAAATCTTCATGGAAAGTTCACGTATGATTTGTTCACCGATTGAGAAACCCAGTTAAATGAGACCGGTTATATAGAATAGGTCGGCATCAGGAAATACTAAAAGACTTACAGCCTATCGGCGTTGTTCGCGCTAAGGGTCTATCCGTCGGGGAAACAGTCACTGAGACGGGTGATACATTTATATCCAACCCGAAAGTCTAGGGACACGGAGAGGAACAGTTTTGTTGGCCTTCAAACCATACTGCCATCCGTCAGTAATATCTTGTTTCGGCTTGTGAGCTCAGAAATATCGACGTGAAATGATATTCGTGATTGTATCTCGGTTTTCAAATGCTATAAGGTCGTTCGTCGTGACAGTCTCCTGTCGTATCTGATGTGGAATTAGTCGTAAAGTTCACCAGTTTCAATTGATTTGAATGATTGAAAACGTCCAACCGAACCGAGACCGTATAATAGTTCTAACGCTCACAAAAAGTATCCGAGAGCTCTCGGGAAACTCACAGGAGTAATAAGTTGACTGCAGTCACAATTGTAGCTATAACGCAATCACAATGCAGCCCGGCAAACCGACTTTAAGAGGAAGCTGACAGGATGTACAGATAAAATTTTTGCTTCTCGACGAATTCTGAACCAGTGTCACACACATGCCCACAATCGTCGTTTCCATCAACCGCATAGATGCTTCCGATCCCATTGCCCGCATTCTTGTCAGTTAACTGCAAAGATGGACTAACCAAGTATTTGCACATGTTGTACGGGCTCTATTGAACTACATCGGCTTGAATTTAAATATGCGGGAGATGTTTATGGATCAAGTGCCAAGATCGGCGTACGTACTGATCGCTCGTTTTTCTCCTGCCACTGGGAGGTTGATGAATCTTGGCTATGCTGACGGCAAAATGTTACTGTTTGACAGTTTTCAGATGGAACAGTTGGTGTTAAGTAATACCTCGTTTTGCCGAAGAATCCGGAATGAGCTACGCACATACATAGTGCTTCGCTAAGGATTGTGATTACATAAACTTAATCCTGGATTGTGGCGTTGTGGTCGGCTCGCATACGTAAAAAGTTATATCAGCAGCGGTGTGGGAAATCAAGGCACGCCTCGTATCTTCAAGGCGAAGGCAGTCTTCTCTAACCTAAATCAACTCTGGTATCAAAAATACGCTCATAAATCTCTGAGGGTATGTGTAAGAAATGATCGTGAGACATCATCTACTGCTATCAAACGCAGCCACCCAGGATGAAAAAGATAGGCCGTCCTCATATATTCAACAATGGATTTCCGTATTCAGTCGCTCGTATAAAAAGACACCAGCGAGCATGCACCGATGAGGTTCCTGACCTGTTCCGCTAGCTTGACGTGATGGACAGTCTTGTGCACTACACAGGTCTGGAAGACTATGCTGACTAGGACTCCGGTCTTACCACGTACACCAATGTCAGACAGGAAAAAGGAGCGGTAAGACGAAAAGCAGTTACACTCATAGGATTGTATGTCGCACTACTGACCGCGTAGGAGTGCTTAGGTAGTGAGGCACGATCCTATGGGCATACAGCAGAACTATTTTTATAGTTGCGGCACTGCTGTCTTCTGAATAAAAAGGTTAGAAGATACCCTCAAAAAAGCATTCCGATTGTCTAACGGTTGACCATAACCGCCAGTGTATTACTGTACATAATCGAAAATCTTTAGTGTCATTCGAAGGCCTAATGTGGGTTTGGATATATCGACTGCGCACAACGGTAGCCAGAACCAGACTCAGTGCTAAGTGAGCCACGTTTCTGAATCATCCGCATCTGGCGAAATCCAAGTATAAAATTGTCTTGTGTCTCAAAAGTCAAGCTGTTGAATCACCCTCGGGGTGGGATTCCTCCATTCGGTGGCACAAAATATCAGAAGGTACCGTCCTCCCAACCGTTACACTGATTCAGTCATTTTTCATCGATGAAGTTAAGAGGCTGATATTTCGTAATAAGTTCACTTGCTCATTCTTCAAGGACGAGTCAACATAAACGGCTGAGCTATGCACTAAGGATACCATCTAATCGTCTGTCACGTCGAGCACTCTGCTGATGCCGCAGCTGACTGGTGTAAGGTGCAAGATAAATAAGTGATTGCCCAGTGTTGGAAACCGAAGATAGTTAATAGCAAGTTAACGACAGCAGACCGTATTCATCTTAAAGGTTGAGGATCTCTTAGTTCGCACTTTATGGCTGGGAGGTTAATGAAAGTAGTAGCTAATCAATTTGAGTAGTGTCAACGTTCTAACTGTGCAACTGAGTTACCTGTGAATCGTATAATTAGTCCATAGTAGCATAAGCTGAAATATCCCACCCTAGTTTGTTAATTGGCTTTGCTTGCGAAATGTGACCACCTCAACATTGATTGTTTACGTCCAGGCCACTTTTTATTAATTATATCTCATCTCTCTAGGACTGTTTTCTTCTCTGTTTATGATTGTATGGTGGTTAGGAACCAGTATCACCTACTGATGTATCTGTCTATAACGAAGGGTCATTTTGTCCCATTCATCTACGGTTTCGCCTTCCAGTTGGGGTACACTTCCAACGTTCCGGTGGTGGTTGACTGCTCGATCCGTGTCGTTTTATCGGATTAAGCTGTACGGGGCGTAGTTGTCCTGATAAAAGGTGCATACTCCACTTCTAATTAAGACGTTTTTCGCTTTCCGATACATGCGGTGTTGCAATCTGCACAATTAACTGACCAAATGCGCTAGTCACACAAGGCAGTCGATTTTGCAAAAGTTTTTTTTTATAGTCACTCCGTTCAGCGTGATTCTGATGACTAGTAATACAAATGGCACTTTACGGACGAACGGATGCGGTCGATTCCGGCAGCAACGGGCTGACTTTTGCATATCACACCGGATGTTTTGTTCTTCAGTTATTACTTAGGGACACATAAGAATTTTTTTTTGGGGAAATTGGCCAAAAAAAAAAATTTCCAAGGAATTTACCTTGGAAAGACAGGATTCAGTCAGCACACCACATCGATCACTGTGCATGAAAAACCTCAGGACATTGAGTGGTCTATATGATGAATTATGGTTCAAGTATATAACAAAATTGGGGCCATGGAACGTAAAGCTCGCTTGCACACACTGAAAAATGTAGTCGGACTAGTTGCCTGCAAAAACTGTGAACAACATTAGTACTAGGTGTCGAAATAAAGAACAATTTAGTAAGTAATACACGCTCCCGGTCAGCTGAAACGGACCCATGAGAAAGCATATACTCGCCAGGGATTTATGTAGTCAGATGAATGATCTTTTAAATTGTGAATAACGGACTGTCACTGCACAGTCAATGAACATAGCATTTTATATCGTTTTTAGCCGTGTATTCGGTATGCCGTTAGCACTCTGACTGATAGTTTGTGAGACTAAGGAACCAGCACTACTGAACTAACTCCTCTTTTTTTTAGGTTATGATAAAGATACTCGGATACATACACATCGTTAGATGTCTGATCAGATAGTACTTAAGATTTGAACCGCTTCAAATGATACTAAAACATTTTGAAGGAAAACTACAAGGTAAACTTTGAAGAAAAAACAGTCCTTTAGGTATGGATGGTTACGAGGCTTCCGACTTGCTAAACAGTTTTACTCTGTATAGCACTCATGTAGTGACTGAAATTCGTAACTGAACATTGTATTGCTCAGTTGAATAAATAATTACATTGTACACAATACGAATTATATTACGACTTTGTTGGATCACTTGCCATGTTACTGCTACTGCGCAAAAAACTAGCTCTGGGTTTGGCTAAGTACAATTTCGATTACCATTGAGTATTTCTAACTACTTCAAATCAGTGTTACTTATTCGTGACGACGTCATTACCTCAATTTTTTATACAACCGTTTCCGTCTCGAAACGGTAAACGTTCAGAAGGAGCACTTAGCCTAATCACAAAAGACCGGGATATTTTCGAAATGAACTTTGCCGAGTAGTCGCTTCACTCACACAAACATCATTTCGGCTGTTGGCTAATAGGTGAAGATAGCGACAGCCGGACGGTACAAGTCAGTTCCGGTTCTGTTCGAGAACAGACCACGTTTCTGAGCCATAAAAACATGGTGGATCGAACAGACGCTATGCAATATGCCTTTCAACAACTGTCAGATGCATTTCCGACGGGGTCACGTTATTCTCGTAGATAATTCCTGGGCATTGCTACAAGTGGAACATCAGCGGTAAGTGTGACATTTTCGAATTTAAAGGCTGTCTTTGACTCGGTTACTCATCATGTCCTTTAGAGTCGTTTCCTTCGAAGAGCAGTTCCGGTGAAATATCAGCTTCTCGAACTCTGCATGCTTTCTATGAATGTAGATTACACAGTTATGAGCATCTACGTTTACCGTTCAATCGAGATGTTCATTTTCCCATCCACCCTAAATGTGTGGCAGGCCACATTCCTGTAGGAACATTGCGAGACTGAGGAACTCTGATTATACTTTCTGCTAAGTAATAGGCTGACTGATATTGATTGCGCGAAGACATTACTTGGATTCCCTGTAAAAATCACACACCATATTGAATCAAACAATGATAAAAGGGTGTACCCTGCGTCTTTAAAATATAGTTACACGACTAGGCTGATCTTGACTTTAACCTTGTTGTATTAGGAAGACAGCTCCAGAGTGCTGATCGCTTCACTTGACAGGGTGACGTCATCTCATCAGCTTGTAATATCGCTGACTACGTCCGTCCGAATGGCAAAGGCACAAGACGCGCCCACAAATCTTTGTCGTTTATATTGCCTCAAAGACATCTTATTGTCGATTAAAAGTACAGTATGCAATGCTTATGTGCGTTCTGTCTTATTTCACGGATACGTGGCCCATACCAACAAAGAATGCTTATAAACTCCCGATTTCTGGCCAGGAGTTTTGCTACTTGGTGTGTATCAAGTGGGCGATTGATGTGAGTTGCGCCAATCTTTCCACATGTGTTTGGAGAAATCCTCGATTTTGGGACCGACAACCAAAGCAATCAAGATGGTCAAAAACAACAGACTAGTGGTTGACACCACCATACAAACATATGACAGGAAAAAAGAAAAGTTCCACTTAGGAAATGAAAACAGTTTAAACTCAATTAATAACAAGCACATTACGAACAAAAAACCGGGAGTAAGACGGCGTCTATCGTTTTTACTGCTCCACATTTGTCCTTATAACTCCGTCAACCGACAGTGCTCACGCGACCGAACCAGATTAGTCGCAGTCTTCCCAAACACCTTTGGCCAGAAGCTAGGTTGGCAAAGAGGCTCCCATCCTGAGAATCAAGGTACGATTCCTAACTTACTGGCCACTGCTCTCATCATCTATTGTCAATTCTCAATTGGCAAGACTGAGTACCCCGAATGCAGATGGAGCACCTGACATACTGCACACTGCTGCTGGCAGCTGAGAAAATCGCAAGGGTGGTCAGACATTGACGTCATCACGTGTCATAAAAGCCTTGGTCGCTCTTCTGATGAAGGTAGGGGTTGGCTACCAATTCCATGACCGCTCGACGATCACCGTCGCGGGTTAAGAAAATTCAGATAGGATAGCTTCGCAGTCTATAACGTAACATTATTGATTACGGCACACTTTCAACTTCTCTTTTCCGGGACATTTTCATCCACCGGCTCGTATACTACTGTCACAACCGACAGCAGACTCAACAGTAAAGTCCTTCGACACAACCGGAAACATCAACCAAATAAGTGGAAAAAATAGTCTCAACAATTGATGTGTATTAAAAACTTTGGATTTCTAAACACAATCAACCAGTGTGCCGTCATAATAAACATAATACAAAACCAGTACTTACAGTCCTATACTTTTTATCATTGGTACATTGAATAACCAAGCGATCGTATACGTATGGTAAGCGTGATCTTCAAGATCTCAACATGAGGTAGATTAGATGCAATTTAAAAACCACTCGAAATTAATCGCAACTTTCGCACTTCACTGATTTTTTTTAACCGGCCTCTTGTAAAAACAGCATCATACTTTAGTTTCGCTCTTTTTTGGAAAAAAAAAACTAACATTAATGCCCCTAGCAGCCATCAGAGCGAAAAACAGCGAAGTTCATCTTGATGGAAGAGCAGGGTCTGAGTGTTTAGGCAGCAATGTAAAATCGTACACAGAGGAAACAGAAAGCAGGAATCGCAGTGGCAAGTTCATCCATCAACGGTTTAGCTCGTGAGAGGAAACATTCGAACGTAGCCATAAAGAGGCCACCGGGAAATTCACACACGTTCACAAAGTTAACGAATAGTCACTAAAAACCTAACCAGGACTATTTTTTAGACAATTTTTAAATAATAATTGTCGACATACGCCAGTAAGCAAGTTGTGTGATTGTTTGATTTTGTAAATGGATATCACGAATTACAGCAGTCGAACGGACCAGACTAAAAACACGCGGATGGTCCGTCGAAGTGGAACAAGTCCGAAGTCAGGAAGGAGGGAGCCCTTAGGAGATGGTGAAGTGAAACGAGCTTCATAAAAACATTGAACAATTACTACCCGATACGGCATGTGTCAAAATAGAAACTTGAACTGACAAGCTCCATGGCAGATTTGTAGCTGCTTGTCAAAACCATATCGTACAATGCCCGCAATTCAGATTCCACCGGTTGTGAATCCGGATCCCGTCGCGGATAGGATGTTTCATTCAGTAACTTTCCCATCAGGTAGTGTAGCCAGTATAGATTAGTCACCGGATTAAAGGGACGCCAATCGTTGCTGAAACGAACGAGAAAATATTGCAAAAATTAGTGAGGCAAAGTCAAGCGCAATTCTCATGATCCAAATGAGGCTATACTTCAAAATCAAATTCCAAACTTATTATGGTTATGTCAACAATGGACAGACCATTCATAAGACGAACGTACAAGGTGATAAACCTTATCGATTCAGCATTATATTCGCTTTCGCTCTACTCATCTGCAAACGTCAATGCAGCGCAGGTATGTCATACAACAGTCTTGGATAAAGAATGCGCACAGAGACACAAAATTGTGTCGCAAGTCGAAGTGTCTTCTACCACTTATTAAGGGTTATATAAACATGTTTGCATTTTGTCAGGGCAGTCGATATCAGTTTTAATCGATACACTCCGCCATACACAGCGCACATCAACTCGAAGCTTTAAAAAATTAAGACCTAACGAAGTTAAAAGACATAGTTGCGGTTTGACGTAAACAAACGATTGTGGCAGTTATTGATAGCGGAGAAGTTAGGAGTAGCTTGTGAGCAACGATACTGGCTCCACATAGGAAGCTACAGAAATGAATCCCGTCTAACCGACATGCATTTGCCACATTAAGTAGGCTTCGTGGAAGCGAACATCTGAGGTGTAAGAACGCGCGATCTGATGAATAAGTCGATAAAATTGATAATCACATACGTTACCATATAAGTCAAGCCAAGCGACAGCGCAATGGTGTCTAGCCCAACGAGTGTAGCAAACGGAGAATAGATTACATGAACTGTTAGATGAGTGTGGTCTACTCCTTCTTATTTGCACTGCTTTGAACAGTCACCGACGACTGAACCCAAATGGTTTGCTTGCGGAAATGTTTGTCTTGAACAAATCAAGATGGCAAAATTAGAACTGTAGGTGAAGAAATCTACAACATAACTCCCATTCGACATTCACTGTGTCGCCCCATTAAATGCCTTTATATCATAGGCCACGCAGTAAAATAGTCACATCATTTAATTCGACTAACAGTTCCAAATGTCTTTAGTCACAGACAACTACAAGAGACCACTGTAGAGTTCCGTGCCCCACCTGCTTACAACCGCCTTCAATTCTCAATGTCGAGCGACCATTTGGCTACCTAACACCAACAAGTTTTGGCAGAGGTAGATGTGGCATGCACCTTTAGTACTCATCTCAACCACCTAGGAGCCAATTTAGCCTGTTCTATTTTCGCCTTCTAAACAGATTACTTGTAACATCCAATGAACGTGAGAGAATATCGACGGTCGAATATTTCAGGATGATTTGTGCAATACCGTTCGCATGTGATACCTTTACTTACAGTGTGATAACTCTAGCTCTTTTCCCAAAGTTAGACAACACTGCTACTTCATCTCTATAAGTTTGAAATGCTCCGTTCATACACAATGTGGATATATTCGTGCAGCTCGTCAACCTCACATCGGCCGAGACAAGTACTTCGCCCTCATTACTGGGACTCATCGAAATGTGTCTTTATTATCACCAATTTATAGATTAAAGTGCGATAGTACCCGATTTTGTCTTGGTTTTGTACCGATCTGGTGCACCACAGAAATCTTATTGCCAAATCCTGTAGCTTTGTTATCCCGGCTGGAACGGATCCGAGGCAGATTCGACAGGACAATTTCTCACCCTGAGCGGTCACGTTTTGCAGCTTCATATTAACACCGCCATCACGGTCGTCTTAAGCTTCGAAAAGACAGCTTTCTATATAGGATAGGGAAACTCTTATCAACGGGAGCTAAGCAGCTCCATTTCCTCACTCCAATCCTGGCTGAAGTAGTACACAGACTGTAATAAAATACAATCTCTGTGAACGACTTGGTTAGGTGTTATTGGAAAGGAATCTATCCATAACTGGATTAAAAAAGTCAACTCTAACATCACCAGAAGTCATATGATACATTGGGCCGAACACCATCAAGCTGCTCGAACATAGGCAAGCGCATTATAAGTAACCGAGGCGGGTCGAACATACTACTGAACCATTGACAGTGAAGGTCAGTATCATTGAACGGCCCATGTAATGTGGTTGATACGCACCTGGTTACGAAATTATGGGAACATGTAAGAACACTCACCCGTTGAGATCACGCATAATACGGTATATATCAAATTGATAATCCCCCTCACATTCGAAGATTTCCGGTGAATCTGCCATATCCACATAGACAATGTTACCCTCTGTGAACAAAAATGGGAAAGAGTGGTAGTCGGCTAGCAAAATTGGCAAACAGAATGAGATCGTGGGTCAGAAAATTAAAAACATCAAAAGAAAAGAAATTCAGAAATATAATGGTGGTCACTTCCACATTGACCTGACCATCAACTTAACCAGATCGGCAAAGAAGCGCAGCGTTTCTGACCGAACAGAACAGGATGCAGACACCTGTTGTGGCAATAAGATGCACCACTGATGTGTTATAACAAAAACGAGTTTAATGTTTTTTTTCTGAAAGGGACCAGGTGGAACACTTAGCTAAAGACGAAGATTTTGGTCAGATGAATTATGCTGTTTATATCAACCAAATCCCCGATTACTCATCTATAAATGCTTTGTTTACTGATGGGTAGTCGAGGATTTGGTTGAAATATATACGTAACCTTTTTGTACTACGCCAAGCATATTTCAGCTGGGTAAGCCAAGACGCCACAACAAATAGACAAAAACAACAGAGGTGGATACAAAACTGAGGAGAAAACGGGACTCGATTCCTCCGAATTTCCGGCGGCGTCCTCAACTACAGGTAATTATCTTCCTTAGGGCCCTCGGAAAAATACAAGTAACACCCTATGGAACCCAGTCCTAGCGTTATATCCCTCACTCCTCAAACACACATGTACTAAACACCTGGTTGCCGCTTTCGTCTAACACGTCATGCAAAGGGGGCACGACGAAGAAAGCGATGGGTTGGTATTCAGAAAACGTACCCCAGATAGCACCGTCTGTGTGACGATGTCGACAGGTTTACTGACATGCCACACTGGCCCATTTCGAAAACGTTGATACTCAGTATCGCAGCTCATCTCATGTTCTAAGCGTACGCGTACAATGCCGATAATCGAAAGCGTAGCCTTTGAATATAATCCACACAAATAGATCAACCTTCACAGTAGAAGTGAGCATGTTGAGGTGTTGTACGCTCTCCTCTTCAGTGACAGGTTGATGTTACCCCGATGACATAAATGTCACTCGGACTTTAGTTAGTTGACTACTGATCTCGTCATAGCTGTTACATAGGTGAGTGAATTTCTTTACCGTCTTCACCTGACACAGCGAGCACAGGCATGGGGTGATGACAGATTTCGCTGAAACGAATTACCAGCCGAGGTGACGAACTGATAACGCTACTGTGCCAGAAACGTTCAGTTTTTCGTCTCGTTTTTTGTTTGATTTTTCCCAAGATATTCCTCATCCTTTTTACAGCAATTGATGGCTAGACCTACAATGCAATCTGGTCACGATTATGCTCGCTATAAATGAGGTCTTCTTGTGCTGCCTGTGTGGTATTACAGACTAGAGTGACACAGCGAGAATCCTGGAAGTTTCGAACTAGATCACTGAAGAACGGTCACAAATCTGTGTAGGCAGTCCATCAGGGACTTCCTGAGAATGTCATCAACAACGAAACGGAATAAAAAAAGAGATTGGACGTGCTTAAAGACACTCACCTGTGACGCTAATGAATGATGAGAATTAAACGAAAATCAACATTCTGCTTAACATTCGATTGGACAGATAACCTTCCCAGGCATGTTTTCCGGAACAAAAATTACAGGAAGCCCTCCAACGACCAAGCCAAAGGCCGCTCATAAGTGCAAAATGTCTACGAGAATTGGCCGTCTTAAGGAAAGTCTCCTCAACTGAAGAAATATAAACACACGACCACTAATCTAACCGGCCGCCTAAACAACTTTCCAATCCAGATTCCTGCTGAATCTAAGTTCGAACCATTACTCTTAGAACACCAAAAAATACTAGTCACAACACCGTCATAGCAAGTCCCACCCAGCCTCCGGCCTCCCTCATCCCTTGCCTGAGTCTAGACTCCGAATTAGTATGGGTTCATTCAACGTTCGCACTCTGAAACAGATAGGTCAACAGGCCGCTCTCGCACGAACGTTAGACTCGTTGCATGTCGATGTCTGCTGTATTTCGGAGACTAGAATCCAGGACAGTAGTCAACGTATGGAACTAACAGCACCCACATTGTCTACTCCATAATAATCACACAAACTTTAGCTAATTCTATGGATGCGGCTACCGGTCAGATTAGAGTAGGTATAGTTTCCCGCACAACGGCCGCAGTCACATTGGTCGAGTGAATCCAAGATAAATCAGCAGGCTCCCTTCCGTTTGCTTGGCAGATTCTGTTAGGGACAGCATTAACTTCGAAATCTTTTCATTGTATCTGCTTATGCTCCAACTGACCGCAGTGACCGGTGTCAACGGCGTCCTTTACTTACAGTCAGCCGCTCTCCTTAGGTCGACACATAGCTCCGATATAGCCATGTCGGTCGGAGATGTGAACGCTCAGGTCAACCGACTTAGTAATACCGAGTCTTGTCTGGGTGACAGGTTTGAACAGGCACCGCACAGCTCGGATAATGCTGAGCAAATGTTGCAACTGCGCGCCGAGTACAAAACTATTTTTGGCCAGCACCAGTTGTAGACATCATGCGCGTTATACTTGTTACACCCGGCGCCCCCCTCCGAATTAGGATCGGTTTCAGACAAACCACATAGCTGTTAGTTATAGGTGACGTGGTTCAATTCAGGACTGTCGTTCTTATTGGAGCACATATTTGGATTCAGACCATAGGTTGGTACGTTATCGTTTTGTTCTTACTTTTGCTGGACAACGACCTCACCGACAGCAACGGCTGGCTGTTGAGAAACTGGCTATGCGTCGGTAAAGCATAAGTACCAAACTAGCCTAGAAAGCAGGCTTAGCAGTTCTCATCCCGAAGATCCTAATGGCTGTTGGGTCCGAATCCCACAGGCCATTTATGGAGCAGGTACTGAGACATAAGGCACAGTGCTTCGTAGGTCAAACAAACCTTGAATTTCAGAAAAATTCCTGGAGTTGTTGGATGCCAGATGGAACATTCCTCCTGGCAGTCCACAAGTTTAGGAAGGATTTCGGTAGGAAGCTGAAGTGTAGTCTGATCGCCGATCGTGGTGTGGCTAATGAAAAAAGTTAGGGAAATGGAAACCAACCTTTTTCACAGCGTTACAGTCGCAAGGTTGCTGTGTACTGTCATAGTTCAAATTGAGTTACGGTCTTCCGTGAACTGTCTGACATTTTCAACACCAGGGCAGGCGTATGTCAAAGTTGTTTACTCCCACGATTTTCGTCTAACTTTATAATTAACGGAATAATGGAAGACTGTCTGAGGCACTAACAGTGTCGACGTGGATTTCCTTACTGTTGAACGAGTGACTAATCTTGACTGTATAGACGATAGTGTTGCTTGACAATCTTCGAGCGGCACAGGCAATACAGACGTTATTTTGCGCGCTGTCAAATATTTTCGACCAAACTTCGCAGCCATAAAGTGCACAGTTCTGAAAGTTCTGAAGGTTGTTGATGGGCCCGTGTATCTGAAAAATCGCATCGGCAGGAGTATAGGAAATGAAATGGAAGCTTGTTTCCAGGGCTAAGAGGGTATTAGCTAACCTGGACCTTCTTTAGGGTTAGAGGCATCTCTCTGAGGCTTGCGAGTGGTGTATAGAAGGCGACTTTGATGACTGTGTTGCGAAAGTTGACCAACCAGATTGGAGAACGTGGTTTGCCTTCACATAGTTGACCATCGATGTCTGTACTTGATTGTTCGTAAAGAGTAGCACCAACAGATAAGCAACGCTGAGCTTGGGGAGCGGACATTCGGTGAGGAGTGGCAAGCGGGTTCCTTGGCTCAACTTTTAAGTAGACTACGTACTATTGGCGCCAGTCAGCAGTTTGTCGAGACCGATCAGCGTAAAGTGCGAACTAGATAACTGATGATCAGGCGCAGTGAAATGAAACAATTCCCCCAAAAGGTTAGCCACTGTAGGTCAGGTTCGTCTCTCTGGCTGAGGCCTTTGCAACTCACAAAGACAGTGGTTCAGGACGTTAAGTGAGATGGCAAACAACCTGGCCCAGTGGTGTGAACGTCCTCGTTGTTCGACTGAGTTGTCTGTTAATTAAGTGAAATTAGTTATTGGGGTGGTGAAAGCTGTCTTACTTGCATTCACAGTTTAGTTGCTCGTTTGCGGTGTAAGCACCTTGGCACTGAATGTAAGCATAGCCATGCGCGTTTTTAGTATGTAAGTCTCATCTCTCTCATTTGATCCCCAGTTAAGGCTTGTTTCATCGCTTCATGGTTGTTTGACAGTTAAGTTTCAGTGTGAGCCACTGATTGGTGTTTATGGCAACGATTATGTTGGTTGCTGATGGGGTCACCATTGACACACTTGACTGTCTCACTTACATCGCTTTTAGCGCCACCAGTTCGAAGGAGCCGTTATCACCTCAGGGAATGTCCGGGCATGACGACTGGTCCTATCTACATTGCGCACGCTAACTATCAGGCTTTGCGATACTCACGAAGTCTCCCGAAAGTTCCCATTTAGCTATTTTGCTAACTAGGTTATATTCGCTCCCAGAAAGAATTATCTGGTCAGTGTCAGGAGATTCGAAAGATCGATCTAAAATCCAGTGCTTAGCTACTGAGTGAACAGACGCTACGCAATGCGGTACTCACATTAAGCGTGCTTTACGAATTCACGAGCAACAAGCTGCACTTGTGAACCCAAGGACCATTGGAGTTTGGAACTTCTGAGCAGTTTGACGCGTCAAACTCTTTTGGGAGACGCTGTGGATATCAGTCAAAACACAGGGTCAGTTCAGTGCAGATAACCGCGTGGCCAAAGTTTACGTAAGTGATTCAGACTGGCCTAGAACTCTTCGTCAACGACAGTCGATGGCGAGGTAACTTATTTCAGTACATAGTTGACTGGGTGACGGTAGATGTTAGAGGAAACGTAGACGTTTGGAAGTTGGCACGCGTCAGAAAGCTGTGGTCCGCCTAGAGTTATAGTAAACGCTAACCGCTAATGACACAGCGAATGGCCACAATGCTCGTTACTTAGGTTATTTCCATCCGCCGTTGGTTCACATTCTGGCACACTCACTTTCCCGTCCTCCAGGGTGATTACATCCGCGTCGCGTGTAGTGTGTAGAAGGTTGGTAGGGTGTTCGCATAACTCGTATTTGAGTGTATCCGAACCATGGACGTAAACGCTGCAGCAGTAAGCAAAACCGTTTGTCAGAACGAGCTCTGGAAACGTTGGCTGAACCTTCCAACTTGACGGGGCACAAGAGGCTTTGTGCTTAGTGTGCTTTGATATCCTACATCCGACCGTCGTTACCTCAGCCAAACAGCGTGTGTGAGAAGGGTCAAGACCTAAAATTAATGAGACAGTCCATTAGTTGTATGGACATGATACCTTACATGACTAAGATAAGAAATTGAGTCGGCCTTAGGGCCACAACCAGGAGACACTGGTTTAAAGATCCAACCTACGCGACAGGGCAAGGTGCGGAGTGTGTGTTCTATCGGAGGCCAGTAATCGAACGTCGATGCACACGTTGTTTGGTTAAGAATTAGCTATCTAGGGCACTCAGTACATTAGGGTTAGGATAGGCAGCTCAGCAAATGGAAAGTCCTTTAAACCGGAGATGAATATGACAAAGTAGATCTGCCCCGCCAAGGCGTTGTTTTTGCACCATCCCCTGGTTGCTAGGGGCCGGCTTCGGTTTATGCGTTCTTTGAACGAGGCTATACCATCCACTGTCGCCAGTTCATCTCTCGGACCAATACCAACAGTGATCTACACCTCTGTTCCTGGGCTGTTTGAAAGAAAGATGTTCCAGCTACCCTCGGTGTGCAACCGATGATCCAACGGGGTTATGGTCCCGGAAACCAACGTCTATTTTAACTTTGACGATAAAAAGAGCATCATCGTCAAGAGAAGGTAATGGGTTCAGCTTCGTCTACGAGGACTAATCGAGACATGTATCGGTTAAAGGCATACTACACGGAAATAAAGAAGTCTTACCCACCATTAGCACGGTTTAATGAAATCGGTTATTTCAACTTGACTGAGAAGTCTTTATCACGTGGTCATCGACCAGGGCACATAAGACGGTTACTACTTCCTCTCGAGGTGTTCGAAAGTTACTCACAACCGAATATACCTGGGTGTTTAGATGTGACCATCTTGTCGTGTTCAACGTGAGGCTGATGGCGTAATGTTCAACAAATTTGCCTCACTAGAAAGTGCACACGAGTGCAAATGCTGGACATGGTGAGGGCATACACTACTGGCGAGAGCTAACAAGAAAACTCCAGCATAGTTTTGAACTTCGAAAGGGGCTGACGGAAAAGAGCTGTAGTGAAATACGAGAGTCGTCCAAGTTATATCAACCAAACCCCCAACTGCTCGTTAGAGCAAACATTGGTTCACTGTTTATTAGTTGCTGTTACTGAATAAATCGGTATAAGCTAGGCTGATGACAAACATTGAAGGGTATGCATAAAGAATCGAGTATAAATGATGGGATCGAACGTTTACCAGAAAGATCAATATCTGTTGAATAGCACGACTCAGGCGAGTCTTCATAAAAACCAGCGGCAGAACACAACAGTTGTTCGCTCATAGTTGGTGGTGAATACTTCAGGTAAAAAGGCAGTTGAACCCATGATCATAATTAGGAGAGTGGACTTGAACAAACCAATTTGCCTGGGTAGACTCGAAGACTTAAACGTACGGTAGAAGTCAATTTTTTGTGCAAGGCAGACTGAATAGGATGTCGCTAGAATGCATTACAAGTGGATAGTCACAAGTTTCCTACGCAACCTCAAAAAAGGGGTATTCTGGAGAGTCCATGGTGAATGTTAAGATGACTTAAAGCGTGTTGCCAACAATCGCAGAGAAGCAAAAAAGCTGTAAAAATTGGGTCCAGGCCGCTTCAGTGGACTCGTGGAAGTTAACAGTATACCACGAAGATTGAGACGATGCAATCCATATGATACCGGACAGAACTTTTTCCTGTGAAAGTCGATCAATCAGGGAATGAAGGTCATTTGCCAAAGGTCGTTTAAAGCAGCAATGCTTAGAACCATATGCACAGAAGCAAAAGGGTAATGAAGAGAGAGGAGGGTCGTGCTTCTTAAAATGTCACGTCCAGGTCAAGTTGTCTGACATTGACCCCATTTGTTTTGCCCACGAGTGTGTAACGCACATGCATGTTCCGTACGAGCTGAACACAGGAGATCATCTTGTGCAATTTGTTTCAAGATTAAACACCCCGTGACAACAACATAAGGCTGTCACATGTGTCAGCAACATCTTTATCATCAGCAATCCAAAAACGAACATTTTTGAAACAAGATAAAATAGCATACAGCAGGAGGTTGAGGTTCGTTTGGATGTCCTTCATACAAAACGACCTATACAGAGAAATTGTAGTGGAAAAAATTATATAGTGCCGCCCTGTGTCCCGGAAGCATGCAAAAGATTAGAACGACGTGCTTTTGGTATTTTGCCCCAACACTTGGGTAGATCGAACGAGCATAATTCAAACAGAGTAATGTCAGAGCTCAACCTCTTTTACGTTCGCTCCAGAACAGTCGCTAAATCAGCTACCGAGCTGTGGACTTTGGCAAGTTCGTACACTTGGAAAGCTAATGAATCCCATAAAACTTCCATGAGACTGATATTAGGACTACAGGCTAGTCAGTCGTAAAACCCAATCCATCGAGGCAGGTACGCTCTCTCGGCACAGGGTTTAGAAGCTGGGCTATCAGCTTGCTGAAGAATGACAGTACCTTGACAAATTGAAGAGACCAGGAGTAGAGAAAAATGTTTCAGCTTCTCAGCACAAGAGTTGATGTCTTGAATATCATCTAGTAATGGCCAGTATGCTCATTCAAAAGTACATAAATGCCGCTCGCACGACCAGTGAGGAACCTACAATTGGCACGCTGACTGAGACACGCTATCTTTTTCGGTACGTCAGGAGTGTCGTCATGCATCGAGCCCCGTGTCAATTAAACTTGTTGTTAAAACGAGGCAAACAAAAGATCACTGTTGAATCCAAAAAACGCACGTTTCGGCCCATAATAAGAGATGCCATACTTACCGCTGATTTAAGGATATTGTCTTATTAATTATTCTGCATTCTAACTATAAGGTTCGTTCAGCATCCGTTGCGCAGTCCTCGTGGAGACACTGAGTGTTAGTGCTGACTGGAGCGTGGAGGCACGTTCTATTGCATTGCAGGATAATGGTAATAGTCGTCTCACACTGATTGCTCGTTTTCCTTTCCGTCTCGACTGCACGATATCCTCTGGTCTTCTCAAGTAGCGTGTGACAAATTTCTAGGCCTCTGGAATCACAGGGCAATTCATATTATGCTCAGCTGAATCCGCCAATTAAAATGTTTCTCTTTTCCCACTCCGTCAGTTTGTCTCTTTGTGGCATGATCAGAACAGGCAGGTCACATGAGAACGAGTTCACGTCGGGATTATCGGTAAAGGGGACAGGCAACCACGAACTCGACTGAATGATGGTATACATCTAGCTCTCCATGCGTCTGACGTCTGAATGACCTGCTATGGTTACACTAATTCAAAAGTGCTATAACAACCTTCAATGGTCACATAATGTTGTTGCAACTACTTTTTCTAGTTCTGTGCATAATTCATTTTATATGAAGTTCAGCCATTTGTTTACTGATGGCATATACTTTTTCGTGGGGAATCTGAAAATAATGTTCGTATACACCTTGCAACAAAGTAATACAATAATCCTATGTTCCTTATTATCAGATCGACAGTTGCCACATATGAATAGCTACGTATTACAGGTCAACGAGCAAACAGACAATATATTAGCAGGGCTGTTTAAAAACGAACTAACGCCATAGATGGCCATCGAGATAAGATTTACCGTGACAAAGGCGTGATACGGTGAAATCAATTATGGTCACTTGGATACCCTCAGTGAACACGGCATAACTGACTCCTCCAACACGGTAGCGCAGCTTCCACTGTCTGGTTGGACGGACTAAAATATTGTGCCAATGAAGATCTCGATGTTCGAATTGGAGTGCGGACTCAGCGGCGGCCAGAGAAAGAGCAATCTGTTCGATGACAGAACGGGCTTCTCGACATGTGTTGAACTAGACATGGGAGATACAAACGTGAGGCATTGATGATCGATGGATGCTTAATCGACCTTCTGATTGCTGCTGATTTTTGCAGAAAAAGGACAGTCAAAGAGCAAAAGTATTCGAATAAAACAAGTGTTTGTGTGCCCACAAGCAGAAATTACAAAAAAATGAACCACACTGAAAGAGCACGGATCGCAAACATCGTCTAGACGTCTGTTTCAAAACCAGAGCCCGCGTGGAGGAGATCATCGGAAAAAACTGACCACCTCGACATGAAGCTGGTTTTCAGTTGAAAAAATGTACACATACGGTTGAAGTAAACTCAGTAATTCACTTAGGAAACAGTGTAATATACGGAACGAACTGTTTTCACGGACAACACGGCTCCAACATCACTAACAAATTCAAAACAGCGTCACATCAGACGACTTGTATGATTATGAGTGACTACTACATATTCAGCCAAACTAGAAATAGAACGAAATCCTACGGTTACTAAGATTGGAGTTAAAGCAGTAATACTTTCAAACGTGTAATACGATGGCCATGTGCGTGCTTCAACCAGACCAGAAAAAAACTAACCGATACAATCTCAATACACCAAGTGGGAAGCTGATATTCCCAGAATGAGTGGGCAAAACCAAATAATCCGGCGGAATTAGCACGCGCATCAAAGTCACAGTTAACTGGTGACGTACAGACTTAAGCAGTGTCTCTAGATTGCAGTACAACGCAACCAAACCAACTGTGATTTAAAATGGTGATCCAATCACCTTCTGTAAGACCGCCTGCCTGAGTACGCCAGTCAAGTTTTGTTTTCCAGTACAAAAGAAGATCTACTCGTCATTGAACACGCTCAGCGCGTGGCTGCCAAACTGGTCACGAGTATAACAGTTATCTCGTATGAGTCTCCACTTGAAACTGTCTGTCTGTATCCACTTACATTTTGAAGATCCTACGATAATCTCCTCTTCAACCCCACTTTATTTGGCATTGATGTTGCAGGACATTCCTTTATCTTAGTGGTCGTTACCCAACGACGAGATCAAAACAGCTTTTCAGACAACAGTTTCCCCCCACGGTTTTCAACTACTAAAACGGTCCTCTGTCTGAGGTCGTTGGTTACAGTTTTTAGGTTCGCTTTTATGTGTCAGTAGATTCTAACTTACTTAAGGGATATTTAGCTTCGTAATTTTACTTGGCTGGTGGTCTTTTCTGTGATCTTCGAGGTCGGCACATCATCACATTATCAATTATTGTCTTTCAAGTTAACAGATGCCCGCTGTATATTAAGAACGACAATGTCTGGCTCTGTGGTTTTTGAGCCTCCAGCCTTAAAGCCCCGTACTAGTAACTGAAACCACTGATCTCTTTGTTTAGGAGCTCCCCATGGTACCACGGTGGTAACAGTGCAGGTTGTCAAAATCAAGGCTGCTGGTCTTCGTATTAGCCATCATGCAGCATTTTCAGCTCCGAGCCGTATCCATGGTTGATATGGCTAAAGCCGTTGATTCTTTAAATAGTGGTCTAAAAAGTAGCAGAATAATAAATAAATACTAATGTATGGGGACCAAGAGAGAAAAAAAGCAAGAAAGGAACCTAAAGAATGGAAATAGTCAAAAACCTTGCGGGTATAAGCTAGCCATTGACTGCCATATCAGGATGTTTCTAGTCAGCAATCTGGATTGTCGTGAACTCCCACAACCGGACAGGCGGCACTTACCGACGTTGATGAGCGGGACGCTCCATGCTCTTATAGACCCTAACCGTTCACTGCCTGACCAACTTGTGATTTCTTCCTACCATCAGCACCGAACAAATGTGACAGATGCCGCATCAGCATACAAGGTTTTTGCTCAACCAGCAGAGACCGCTTTTCCGCTAAGTCGGTTATCGGCCCAGAACTTGAGGACTTCCCAACTGCGCGCCGACGAACCGTCGCGTTGCTCATATAGTCAGCCCACCTTAAACTGGTTGACTGACGAAAACAACGGGGATCGAATACCGAGAGCCTATATGCAGTTCCCGCACGAATTGAACAAGTCTATGATTCATAGAGCAAAACTGAGCGCACACATGCATTGTAAACCTTGCCATTAATGGACAATCTGACGTCTTTTCGACGCCGTAAGTGACGAAGGCTGTCGTGATTTCGTAAACAGTATCACAAACTGAAGTGGCATTATCCAAGTAGGTGAAGGGATCGAAGCTCCTCAGCGATCTGCCTGCAATATAGAGATTGGGTTAAGATTGACTCAACCTTGTCCCACCATCCCACACTTTGAAACTGTCAAATGCATAACATACATGTCGGCCATTTCATGTAAACAGGTCAGCATGATCTACATGTTATCTACTAAAAAAACTAAGGAAAGCAGTATTATCCGCATACTCAGTATCGGCAGAAGCTTCATCCCGAGATCCCGGACCCACTGATTGCTCCCACCAGCATATCATCTATTACGAGGTTGAAAATAAAGAAGGAGATTGGACATCTATGTCGAACGTCATTTGAAGTAGAAAATACCCGAGACAACTGTCCGTTAATGCGCACTCTGCACTCAAAGCGGACATACATCGACAAGTAAATTGATACACTTCACTAGAACCCCATCGCAATGGGGACAACAACGGAGACCATGTCGTGCAACCGAGTCGAAGGCAGCCTCTATGTTCGAAAGTGCCACGACGGCTGGTTAAAAAGAGCTCCAATGCTCCAGTGTTTGTCGCAAGGCGAAGCTATGGTCGATGCACCCATAACCTAGCTGATAACCTACGTGTCCTCCTTTTATCGGGCGCTATCTGTGGTTCAGAAGCCTTTACACTGTGACCCGTTAACATTTTTGATGCTATAGAGACAAGGCCAATAATTATGTCGTTTGTCACGTGATCTCCTGCCACTTTTCCTAGAAATGAGAATGACTGTTGGTAAACGTCATCCACGATTCATCTCCTCACTCCCCTATATGGGATAATGTAGCCATTTCAGATAACAATCTCTCACCACCATTTTTGAAAGGGGATGGAGATAGAATGTTCGGAAAGAAGGGGACCTGAGGCACAAACCTGCGCCCTGTAAGCCGTCGAAAGTCTCGAACGAACTTTTTATTGTCATGTCAAAATGGAGTGGCAACCATCAGACAGGCTCTCTAGGGATTTGTTTCGTTGAACCCTAGTTCAAAGACGGTCTTGCAAGAAAAATGTAGCAGTACCACCATCGAGATCGATTGCGTCATCATCCTTAACGTATCCAGAAAAAGACTGGGTCTTATTCGTGGAGGCGAGCACTTAGATTAGCATGTGCTGACTTATCAGCACCCACTTCCATTTACCAAAACGGAAAGATGGTCAACTTCATTTACCAGAACACTTAAACTAATTCACATGTTGTGCTGATGAAAGTGGAAACAGCAACGGACACGGCGCTTTATAATGCCCGGTACGGTAAACGCTCAGCTGGCATGCGGAGTACGTGACCTAACCATCGCAGGCTGTGCAACGTGAGTAGTTGACCAATTGATCGCGCATCCCGAGCGTTCCGGAATACGCGCCGGCGAACTGCCGCATTGCTCACGCGATCAGTCCACTTAATGTGGGCTATTTGGCGGAGACAACGATGGTCAAATACAGCAAGCTTGTTGATATCTTCCTTGCGAACAGGCCACGTCTCCGAACCATAGAGCAAAACAGAACGCACACAAGCATTATATACTCTTCCTTTCAGCGACAATCGAACGTCTTTTCGACGCCACAGATGACGCAGGTTGGCAAAGGCAACTCGTGCCTTTGCTATCCTCGTTGATATCTCATCAGCAATATTACAAGCTGACGAGATAATGCTACCCAAGTAGGTGAAACTGTCCACAGTCTCAAGCGGATTACCTGCAATAAAGTAGGAGTGGAAATGCCCCAGTCTTGAAGTAACACTTTGCACTTTGAAGGTGCGAAGCGCATTCCATACAAACCAGCCCGGTCACTCACCTTGTTCAGCATGGTCTGCATGTCTTCGGCAGAGGGGCTAAGTAAGACAATGTCGTCCGCATACTCCAGATCGGTCAACCGAGCGCCAGGAAGAAGCTCAACACCAAGTTCACTGGACTCCTCAAGCGCACCCTCCAGAATGTCGTCCATGACAAAATTGAACAAGGGGGAAATCGGACACCCTTGACGAACACCACTAGAAGTGATGAACCCGAGACAGCTGTCCATAAACCCTCACCCTGCTTGCAGAGTGAGCATACAGTGATCTCAACAGATTCACGTATTTCCCTGGTACTCCCTTGCGAAGAAGACAGTTCCAGAGAACGTTACGAGCAACTGAATCGAAAGCAGCCTTCAGGTCCAAAAAGACCAAGACCGTCGGCTGCCTATAAGAGTGCCGATGTTCCAAGATCCGTCGCAAGGTAAAAATGTGGTCAACGCACCCTCGACCGGATCGGAATCCTGCCTGTTCTTCACGTATCTGGCTTTCTCTGGGTTTAGTGAGCCGACGTAAAATGAGGCCAGTGAGTAACTTGGAAGCAACAGATACCAAACTGATGCCTCTGTGGTTGTCACATAGACTTCGGGACCCCTTTTTGAAAACGGGAATTACTGTTGACAAGCACCAATCGCGAGGTACCTCTTCAGTCTCCCAAATCGTCTGGAGGAGTTTAGTCAGTTCTGATATCAACCTCTCCCCGCCATCCTTGAAAGAGAAGGAGGGATGAGGTCTGGTCCAGGAGCCTTGTTACGCTTCAATAATTTGAGCTCTAGGACCACTTCTGCTTCCGACGGAGGGCCGTCTGGAACGCAATAACTGACCATTCGGGTCCCGTCGTCCACATGGTCTGGTTGAGGCCAGCTGAACTGTTCTTCAAAATGTTCAGCCCACCTGTCAAGTCGACGCGATTGATTGGTGATAAGTGAACCATCTTTTTCACATATGGTCTCACTTACACCGACTCGACGACCAGTACAACCACGGATCAGGGAAAAAGCCTTCTGCAATTCCCAGATAAAAAGGCCCTTTCCATCTCTTTCGACTGTTCGACCAAGTAGTGCTCACGGTCTTTGCGCAAGCTTTTAGTCAGCTTGCGTTTAAGTTCTCGACGGTCGTCATCATATTCAGAACCAGGTGGGATCGAGCGACGCTTGTTCATGAGGTTTATCGACGCGACGGAAATCCAGTTCTGTCGCAACTGAACAGCTCCTTCGGAACATACCTCTTCACAGCATGTTTTCATAGCTGCGGCGATTTGTTCCCAGTGTTCGTTAGGATCTTTCACCTGACTCGAACTGGGCAACTTGTTCACCAACGCCTTCTGGTAAGCGTTCTTTACACCCTCATCGCTCGAATGCCAGTTAATTACCTTGCATTTACGAGCGTGTGTCCTCTGGGTAAATGACAAAACAAAACGGGCACGCACAACAGCATGGTCCGAGTCCAGGTGGTTGCTCCAAAAGGCACGACAGTCCTTAACAGAGTGGCGCCACCTGTAACTGACTGAATGGAGGTTCGGGAAGAAGAGTTAAAAACCACATGAGTAAAAGTTCGACATTGACTGTGACACACTGCTAATTCAGAGAACGTTCCCGACCAGCAACTTTCATTTTCCATGGGTCCGCTATCGGGTCCGAGCTTGAAGACTCTTCAGCGAAATGCCAACGAACTGTCGTGTTGCCCACGTAATCAGCCTACCGGACGTAAGCTACCTGGTAGAGACAACGCCGGTAAAATACCGACCGTTTACAAGCACCTTTCACATGAATTGGTCAAGTCGCTAATCCACAGGGCGCATCGCAAAACTTTCCATTTAATCGACAAACAGACATCTTTTTGAAATGAAGAAGTAAAGGAGCTACGTTTTTCTACTATCTTCCACAGACATCCATTGAGAGAAAGCTAGAGGGAGGTTATTTAGGCGTTTCACTGGCATGTTGTAGCAAAACAATCATAGTTCGACAGTCTTTGTATAAGTCAAAGAAACTGACTACCTTTCACAAAGTTACTCAATATCTTCCCAGTTTCCAATTAACACAAGTAAGCTCAATCATTGGCACTACATTCAAACTAACAATGAACGCATTCACATTTCGCCACAATGGCACTGGCTGCACTCCGATTTTTTTAACCTTCAGGTCCATACCAAACAACACGCTTTGATAGTCAGTTGAGCGGTACTCTGAAGACGTGTACCCACAAAAGACTTGTATTTGACCATCGTTGTCTCCGCCAAATAGCCCACATTAAGTGGACTGATCGCGTGAGCAATGCGGCAGTTCGCCGGACGCGTATTCCGGAACGCTCGGGATGCGCGATCAACTGGTCAACTACTCACGTTGCACAGCCTGTGATGGTGAGGTCACGTACTTCGTATGTCATCATCATCATCACAGACAGCAATACATCAGTGGTTCACACTGATGCTTAACTGCCACACAACCACGAAGAAAAAAGCAAACCCTGTATAGGAAGAGAAGAAAAAAAGGGAGAGGAAGGGACCTAACTACTAAAAATAGCTACGTCTATATTCAAACATACAACATCAAGGCGCCTACACCTTGCAAACAAACAACCGAGCTGTAAGTGAAAGTAAGGCGTCATCAGCAAGACAGCTTCCTTACGGCTTTCACTGCCCCGCATCATTAAGTGCACTCACTTCACAGACAACTCGGCCAAACAACAACATTCACGCCACTGAGCTCGATTAGCCGCCATCTCACCTAACGTCTCAAGCCACCGACTCTGTGAGTCGCGAGGGCCCCAGCCCGGGAGACGAACCCGATCTACAGTGGCCAACCCCTTCGTGAACGATTTCATTTGTCTACGCCAGGTCATCATCTGTCCACCTCGCACCTTGCGCCAGTCGGCCGCAGCGTCGGCAAAGAGTGCTCGGTGTGGCAAACGACTAGCTGGCATCCTTAGTACATGACCTAACCATCTAAGTCTGTGCAAATGTAGCGACTGAACAAAAGAACTCGTTTGACAATCAGTGCCAAACACCCGCTTCCTAACCTCCTCGTTGCTTACTCGCTGGTGCCACCCGATACGAGCGATTGAACGCAGACATCGGTGGTCAAATACCTGGAGACGGTTCACGTCCTCTACCCTGAGTGGCCAGGTTTCGCTGCCGTAAAGTAATACAGCCCTCACTGTTGTCTTATATACGCGACCCTTAAGCTTCAGAGAAATACCTCTCTGTCGCCATAGGTGTCTCAGATTAGCGAACACCGCCCTAGCCTTGGAAATACGCGCTTCTATTTCATTCCCTACACCTCCGACGCCGTCGCTGATGCAGCTTCCCAGGTATACAAACCGGTCAACAACCTCCATGACTTCATTATCTAACATTAAATCTACGTGATCACAACAATCTTGCAGAAGCACTTTGCATTTTGAGGCTGCAAAGCGCATTCCGAAGTACTTAGCAGAACGCGAAATAGCGTCCAGTGTTGTTTGTGCCGCTTGAAAGTTGTCAACACAACTTATCGTCAGCATAATCAAGATCAGTCAGTCTTTCACCAGGTAGGAGGTCCACGCCGGCATCATTTGAGTCTATTTCATCTATGACGAAATTGAACAAAAATGGCGAAAGGGGACAGCCTTGACGTACGCCGCTCCTGGTGCTGAAACTGTCAGACAGTTCACCGTAAACCCTAACCTGAGCTGAAGTATGGGAATAAAGCGCCGACAGTATGTTCACATACTTAGTCGGTACACCCCTACGTTTAAGCGACTCTAAAAGTGTCATCTTCAATGCCCTAACACTTATGCAGATAGGTCAACTTCTTGACGCTCCCTGGGATATCCGTACAACAGTTGGTATAGGTCAGTTCACAATATAACGCGCTTGGAATTACAGAAGAAACTGAGAGGATCAGAGGACCCGGTGGACACAACATACTATTTGAACGGAGGAAGTTACTGCCACTGGGAACCCCTGAAAGCTTTCTATCTCATCCGAGCAACAGATAGCAGGAAGCCAAGTATGTGCAAGGCGACCTGTGACACTAATAGCGAGTCTATTCGTAACTTGCAATGACGCATAAAACACTCCTAACAGCAACTCAACTGGTCATTTACATCGTTGTGTGCCCCAAAGACAACATCTGTGATCACTGGTCTGCTGACGTTATCCCGCCTTCGGAAACAGGGGTATCAATTGAGATCAACTCTTATAAACGGCATACGATAATTGGTCCGATTAAATTTCCTTCTGTTCTTTTTACGGGCGAGGACCCAATCTTAATCGGAGAGCTGACGACTCTGCTCCGGAAATTCTGGACCAGGTAATTAATTCCAAAGGACTAAGGTGTGAATAATAGCGTCCCCATTTTCAAAAAAGGCTAGCGCATTTTGTGTGTAAACCACCCAATGATTTGCTTAATTTCTATTGCATCAAAGCTGCTCGCAACCACTTTACGACGCACACGAAGCGTAACGCACTACTGACGAGCTCTAATGAGAGCGAAACTCGAGTCTAGTGCTTCTTTTCGAAAGGGGCCGACTGGAAAGTCTATGGGAATGCGACAGCTGCGATCAATTGTGGGTGATGTTCAACTTGAAATTAACCAAATCCTCGACTACTCACCAGTAATATATATGTGGATTAAGTTGAATTTTGTCTTGGCCGTGGCTGTATTGATCACATTTTCACACTCCGTTATGCATAGAGAAGGCCAAAAATTGCTGTCCTTTTAGACTCCGGAGCGGTCTTTGATTACAGTTGACAGAGCTGCACTCTGGGACTGTCTATCGAGGAAGGGTGTGCCTGAGAAGTATGTGAACAAATTGAAAGCAATTTACTGTCAGACTTCGGGCAGGGTTAGGGCTTATGGCAGCTCATCGCCAACCTTCAACATTTTAAGTGGAGTGTGACACCACTGTTTGGCCTCCTCTTTCCAGGTCAACTTCGTGGCAAACAAAACTTCAGAGTGCGCTCTGACAGACGATGAATATGATGGTGTGGAAATGCTTCCAGGTAGTGCACTTCGGGAACTGTGGGATGCAGGTTGCATTGCTTCCAATCTGCGAGGGGTTACGGGAAGCAAACAACGTTTCAGACAGATTAGAGGCTTCAGCTCATCAGCACCTTCTAAGTGGAAGATGTTGTCGCAAGACATGTAAGACTCTGCGCCTGATCTCACCCTCTGGTGGTGAACCGTTGAAGATAGTCGAGAATCCCTTCTACTTAAAGAGATGCACGTGCAATGGCAGAATGTGTGGTGGGATCACAAATCGCGCTTTCAAAGCTCGCACAGCGTTTACCACCTAACATCATCATTTTCGCCAGCAAGACCTGTCTTTCAGTGGAGAGTCTAACGCATAATGCCACTGCATGGACAGTCTCATCGTACGGCCACTTGGAGAGCAACCTGGGTGGACCGCAAGCTTCCAGCTCACGCATCGAAGGCTGGTTACATTTTCGAACGTCTCGACAGACGGTTCTGAAAAAACGGTTTAAAGATGAAAAACAAGCTGTTTGTCTGTAGCGCGATGGTGGTTTGTTGTGCAACAACGAAACTTGGACATTGTACTAGCGGAAGGTTGCGTACCTGACCCGCTTCCAACTGCAAGGTCTAAGAAGCACCTTGGGTGGTCCGTGGTCGGACTTGGTTTCGAACACTGAGGTAGTTCGACGGGCAGAAAGGAAAGAAATTAAATCCGTCGATGCTCAATCAGATTAGTTCACTGAGATACGTCCGTAGGACGGCTGACGAACAGAGTCCAAAGCAAATTTTGTACCAGCAGCTAAAAACAAGCAAGCAAACCCAGTATGTTATCCAGATGTATCCAGATATATATATATATATATATATATATATATATATATATATATAAATGGCGATGGATCAACAACAATAACGTCCAACTAATCATGCAGAATTATAAATACCTCCGCAGATCTGTTGGATTTGAACGGAACGATCTGCAAGAAACACTGGACATTAGCTACAGTCACATCAGCGACAGAAAAAGCATGACCAAAGGCCGCAAACAGTCTATTAGCTGAGACCAGAAATTTCACATATGAACTCAGTCACCCCTCCCCAATGTCTCAGACAGAATCCACCGGATGACCCATAGGATCGACTGCTTCCGCAGGATATATCGAGAGGTTCATGCTAAGATCTATCAACGTCATTGCTGAACACAGTAGAAGATTGCAGCCTCAATTACCGCGAGTGGTCCCGTCTAGGTTTTGAGCAGGCTAGCAGTATTTAGCCTACAAGTGGCCTGCTACATCACATAGCAGTGAACATCAAGGTACAGAAGCTAGAAGCATTCCATATTCCATACGTGACTGAAATAACTTTATTAACGACAAAAAGACGTACGCGGACGTTAGCGAGTGGTTCGCCGGCAAATTCGAATTCCAAAACTATCCATTGCTGGCTGGGGGGTAAAAAATCTGGGCACTCGTTTTCGGACCCACGTTGGGCTTCAAACTTGCGCCAGCTAGATCCGAAGGCTTCAGGAAGGGCTCCCCGTACTACTGTGGCCCTAGAAATTATGAAAATTTATCAAATTCACTAATCACTTACTTTTTTAACTGGGCAAAATTGACCGACCGATTCCGACGATACTTGTAAGCAAGTTCGCTTAATTTCCTAGCAGCAAAAAAATAAAACACAGAAAATAAAAACTGACTTTGATACAAAGACTTCCGGGTACACATCAGCAAAGGCCATCTGCTTCTCGCCATTGACTAGTTCTTCGCCATCTACCGGAAATATTTTTATCACATGTCCCTTAGGAGACTGAAAGACTTCGCCATAAACACCCTCGCCGATCTTCACGATTCCATCTAGTGTGCTTAGAAAGATAAACTTAGTCAAAGTGGTTAACATGGCACTTACTCATTATCGAAACATTCTTCAAAGGGCTTAACTTCAGTCTGACCACATAAGCCAAGAAGTTTTTCGATGGGATCGCCCACAATAGATTGGTTCTGAGGAAAGACAACAGGTTGCGAACACGAAATATGACTGAACGACATTAAAAGCTAGAGTTATGTTATCAGTGATCAACGAGTATCAT
Source organism: Paragonimus kellicotti (assembly GCA_014220965.1). NCBI lineage: Eukaryota > Metazoa > Platyhelminthes > Trematoda > Plagiorchiida > Troglotrematidae > Paragonimus > Paragonimus kellicotti. The sequence continues at coordinate 26,926 of LOND01002024.1, read as the reverse complement.
GAACAAATAAGTTAGGTTAAAACCTTCAAAGTTTAAAAACAGCCTAACCAGATCACTGACTGTACCATATACATTTCTGTAATCATTCGCATCACCACAGATAACAATACATTATTGGTCCATACTGACGTTTCACTGTCGTACAACCGTGAAAAAAAAGAGAAAGCCATATATAGGAGAAAAGATGAGGAAATAAGGGGACTTAACCACTAAAAACAAACATGTATATATACAAACACTCGCGTGCCATTTGAATTCAACTCAGGAGCCACGGCATCTCATAAGACGCTTGACCATATATGCCGTCAGGATGACAAATTACCTACTCTCACACGAATTCCATATGGTACCAGACTTAGAGGCTGGCGGCGAAGCCGGCAAATCAAATAGATGTGCGCAAATGTAACGAAGAGTGTGAAATTAATTAACTGTTTAACACTAGGATAATCGTTCTAATCAGTCATTCTAACAAGATGAATAGTCTATGCGGAAAAGACATTAAATGAGTCGAACCTGACACGGAGATACATAGGTCTGATCAGTACTACCGAGCATTCAAACCACTTAAAAATGTTAATTATGACATAAATTAAGTATTTCTGGGTAAGCTGAAGATAACTCACCATCACATATACGGTAAAGGTCATCCTAAATAAATCTAGATTGGTGTAGGGTCTAGCCAGTATTCAGCCCGCTATGCCAAACGACAATTGTGAAAAAGAAACCGTAGAAACAGTAGGGTTTTCGGCTACTCTGATCGAGTAATTCATTTCATTCGGGAGGTAAAAATCTCTAAAATATTTTCGTGATTATACCACGCAATGAACAACCAGAATCCCATCCTATGATACAGCAGTGCGACATCCGCATGCACAAAGTAACAAAATCCTATCATGATTAGGGTGACTGCCACTATTTAAGTTCTAGCAGGATGACGACATCCGGTCACAAATAACCCAGTGTCACATAGATGTAAACATTTGACGCTACAAAAACTGAAGACATGCGAGATGGATATGATCAGTTCGACGTGGCTGATGGCTTGTTATGTTACCTTGACGTGGTGGTCAGTCTTGCGGATGGTATCGATCCGGAGGGCCCTGCTGATTAGGATTCTGATCTCACCAGGGAAAACCTTGTACAGAAGTCAAGAGGAAACGAGCAGACTACTGGGCACACAGGAGTGTTCAGACAAATGCACTGTCTTACAAGCATACAGCAGAACAATCTTTATAGTTCAGTCAAAGTCTGTCGACACAGGCCAGAAAAACTTTATTTGTCGTGTCTGCGTAGGTTTCAACAGATAACAATCCAGATTTCGACAAAAACCGCCCTTTACAACGCCACCTGGCCTTCTGGGACAAACTAAACTTTCAGAAAGCATTGTGCTTCCCGATGATATGAACTCACAATTTGGCCGTCATACTACAGAGATGTGGGTAGGTAATGTGTTCGGTGTTCAGGGGCGAAGAGCTGGCAATAGCGATCAGCTAGTACAATTACGCGTATCTAACAGACTGCATATATCGAGTTGTGCAATTCAGTACGAACGACAGGAATATGTCACGTGGAGACTGCCGTGTGCAACCCAACCATGAACGTAAATCAGTCACATCGCCAACAGCTAACAAGTGCTCCACTCCATTAAACAAAGTTTATCTTGACTAAGATCATGTCGTTGTTCAAGCCCTCTTCGTTTCATCGTCTACCCAAAGATCACCTGCTCATGAACATAAAACAATCAATTCCAAATTGAATGACGATGGTGAAGAAAGCGCCTACTAGATATCACTGACGGGTGAACTGTCCGGGTCACAACAGCGGAGTGATCTAAACGAGCACTGAGTGAAAATGTTGCCAGCTATTCGAACCCCCAACGAAGAGGTTTGGTCCAAAGGTGCACCGTAGACTCAACAGAAGTACGTTTCTGCAAATTGGTCTTTCCTAACTCCGAATACGAGGGGTCGCCGTGAACCTAGGCACAAACTTACAAAGTGTGCGTAAAGATCGTAGGACACTTTTACCACGGAATAACTGGGTGCCGTTTTCCCCATACTTGTGGCTACACTAGCTGTTAACGAAGTATTGGAGATTGGAAACAAAAAGACGGTTCATGAATCTACAACTTGTCGCGGAAGCTTAAAAGGTCGGCTTCTCAAGATGAGGAAAAATTCATCTGACCCTAGCCACCTCATTCAGTTATGAATAGTTGAGATTATGTGGTTAGGTATGACGTTCCAGACGATCCTCAATCTCAAATCGGAATAGCGTCGGAGCTGTTTGCTTCATTCCCTTTAGGAAAAGGATGGTAAAAGATTGTTATCTGAAATGGCTACATTATCCCATATAGGGGAGTGAGGAGATGAATCGTGGATGACGTTTACCAACAGTCATTCTCATTTCTAGGAAAAGTGGCAGGAGATCACGTGACAAACGACATAATTATTGGCCTTGTCTCTATAGCATCAAAAATGTTAACGGGTCACAGTGTAAAGGCTTCTGAACCACAGATAGCGCCCGATAAAAGGAGGACACGTAGGTTATCAGCTAGGTTATGGGTGCATCGACCATAGCTTCGCCTTGCGACAAACACTGGAGCATTGGAGCTCTTTTTAACCAGCCGTCGTGGCACTTTCGAACATAGAGGCTGCCTTCGACTCGGTTGCACGACATGGTCTCCGTTGTTGTCCCCATTGCGATGGGGTTCTAGTGAAGTGTATCAATTTACTTGTCGATGTATGTCCGCTTTGAGTGCAGAGTGCGCATTAACGGACAGTTGTCTCGGGTATTTTCTACTTCAAATGACGTTCGACATAGATGTCCAATCTCCTTCTTTATTTTCAACCTCGTAATAGATGATATGCTGGTGGGAGCAATCAGTGGGTCCGGGATCTCGGGATGAAGCTTCTGCCGATACTGAGTATGCGGATAATACTGCTTTCCTTAGTTTTTTTAGTAGATAACATGTAGATCATGCTGACCTGTTTACATGAAATGGCCGACATGTATGTTATGCATTTGACAGTTTCAAAGTGTGGGATGGTGGGACAAGGTTGAGTCAATCTTAACCCAATCTCTATATTGCAGGCAGATCGCTGAGGAGCTTCGATCCCTTCACCTACTTGGATAATGCCACTTCAGTTTGTGATACTGTTTACGAAATCACGACAGCCTTCGTCACTTACGGCGTCGAAAAGACGTCAGATTGTCCATTAATGGCAAGGTTTACAATGCATGTGTGCGCTCAGTTTTGCTCTATGAATCATAGACTTGTTCAATTCGTGCGGGAACTGCATATAGGCTCTCGGTATTCGATCCCCGTTGTTTTCGTCAGTCAACCAGTTTAAGGTGGGCTGACTATATGAGCAACGCGACGGTTCGTCGGCGCGCAGTTGGGAAGTCCTCAAGTTCTGGGCCGATAACCGACTTAGCGGAAAAGCGGTCTCTGCTGGTTGAGCAAAAACCTTGTATGCTGATGCGGCACTATCTGCTTTCACATTTTGGTTCGTGCTGAATTGGTAGGAAGAATTCACAGCAAGTTGGTGTTCTTAGGTCAGTGCCAACGGTTTAGGGTCTAATAAGAGCCGGAGGATGGAGCGTCTCCGCCTCATCCAACGTCGCTGAATTTGCTGGCCGCCCTGGTACCGGTTGTGGGTTCTACGACATAATCCAGATTGCTGAACTAGAATCTGATTTTATGGCCAGAATCAATGGGCTAGCTTTTACCCGCGAAAGCGTCTCTTTGACTATTTCCTATTCTTTAGGGTGTGCCTTTTCTTGATTTAATGTTTAGGCTGCTCTTTGGGTCCCCATACAATTAGTATGTGGGTGATTTTATGTTAATATCCTGTCTACTTTTCTTTTAGACAGCTTTATCGGGTTATAAGAATCACGGGCTTTAGCCATATAACCATGTGATAATCGCGCGGTTCGGCCGCTGAACCAATGCGTGCATTGACTTGGGCTGTCAATACGACAGACCCCCAGCCAGGCGGGCTGTGGATTTGACATACGGTTGCACTCGGTCACTGCCCTTCCTAGCTCCACTCCGTGGGTCATCCATGGGGATTGCATCCTAAAACAAAGAGATGGTTTCACTGTTGGTTTCAGTTACTAGTACGGGGCTTTAAGGCTGGAGGCTCAAAAACCACAGAGCCAGACATTGTCGTTCTTAATATACAGCGGGCATCTGTTAACTTGAAAGACAATAATTGATAATGTGATGATGTGCCGACCTCGAAGATCACAGAAAAGACCACCAGCCAAGTAAAATTACGAAGCTAAATATCCCTTAAGTAAGTTAGAATCTACTGACACATAAAGACGAACCTAAAAACTGTAACCAACGACCTCAGACAGAGGACCGTTTTAGTAGTTGAAAACCGTGGGGGGAAACTGTTGTCTGAAAAGCTGTTTTGATCTCGTCGTTGGGTAACGACCACTAAGATAAAGGAATGTCCTGCAACATCAATGCCAAATAAAGTGGGGTTGAAGAGGAGATTATCGTAGGATCTTCAAAATGTAAGTGGATACAGACAGACAGTTTCAAGTGGAGACTCATACGAGATAACTGTTATACTCGTGACCAGTTTGGCAGCCACGCGCTGAGCGTGTTCAATGACGAGTAGATCTTCTTTTGTACTGGAAAACAGAATCTGACTAGCGTACTCAAGCGGCGGTCTTACAGAAACCTCCTGAGGTGTCTGAAAACAATTCATGCCTGTTGGAAAGGAAGTGCGTTTAAACACAATTGGATAAGACCTTCTAGATTGCAGTTACGGTGAAGTTGGCTGTCAGGAATGACTGCTGGCATTTTCGCGGAGATGGCGTGCGTCGGCTATTCAGCAGTATTACATTGCACATGTTCAGATAGTAATCCCTGAACAACCTTAAGTTGAGGTCGGGAGTGTTCTCTCCGCCGCGTAGTTGTGCGTAAGTCTCTAAAAGCTCCTTTTCCTCATTGGCTTATGCATTTGCCTAAAGTTTCTATTTTTGCGTGTTCTTAGCAAGACCTTTTCCTGAACGAGTTCAGTGTGTTGACGGACTTTCCGCACACCCAATTAGCGGTGTAGAAAGCCTCCAGGTCCTTCGGTACGTCGGAATGTCTTTGTTAAACTGGAAGAATCGTCGATACGACGATGTGTTTGACATGGGCAAGGAGGTTAAACAAAGGAAGGATATATCCCGCATGGAACAGGTAAATGGTTTACTTTATGAATAAAGGTTTAAAACGATGTATACTTCTAGTCTACTGAACCAGGTTCAAGAAGTAAGACGAGATATTCTTCTAGTTAGTTGAGATCAGCCTGACTAAGGTTCCGCAATGTTTCCTGCCGGTTGGTGAACAAATGACACCAAAAATGAGTAGCAAGTGGGTTCTGCGTGCCAGTGATGGCTGGAACACCACTGTTTATTAGGTGGCTCGTTTAGTATTGTTAGGTCGAGCAGGGTAGCTAGTAGAATCAAGAAAACATCTTGGAAACATTTGCTTCGCAAGTGTAACGAATTTGTGACACACTTTTTGGCAACGGCAAATTCGGACACCATTAAAAATCACCGTACGTTTACCGTATTCGCTGAAAAAAACTAAATAAACCGCAAGGAAGAAAGTTCTTACCTACCACAAACTTACAAGAAGTGATTCTGTAGTTATCTGGGAAACATCATGATCCATAGATTGACTCAGTTCATGCAGGTCAAATTCGATTCTCCTTGTATTCAGACGCTTGAGCTTGGCTGCCTGATCCTTGCCAACAGAATTGAAACGACGGGGTGAGAACCAAGATAATAAGGAAGTGTCTATAGTGAGAAGCTCTGTCGGAGAACTTTGGGGCGTACTGTGTGAGGAGGAATTAGTTACATCTGACCGTAAAACTGGTCTGCTGTTGACAGGAACACGCTCGAGCTCGACACGTAATTCAGCATTCGGAGCAGACTGAAGACTACGGCGTGTGCTCCGCAGAATTCGTCTATTGTCCAGTGAGGCTAGACTCTCTCTAGTGCTACAGGAACGAGTGAGACGCGTTTGATCGTTCATCGATCTGCCAACAGTTTGAGAAAATAGTGGCAGCGGTCGCTGAACCGGAGTGGATGAGGAGGCTGCATGTTCGGTGATAGTGTTCAGATGAAGACGGGTTTTTACGTGATCTAAACGGGGTTTCGCGGAGGGTATTGAACGTTTATTATGTTGAGGAGCACTGTTTTCCTTCTGTGATGATACGGAATGAGAACGCCTAATTCGCTTTCTAGCGGGATGACGAACACTGGGTAGATCAAATAAAGATTCAATAGCACGTTTCCGGCGAGTCACCACGCCGGGTAAATTCCGAAGTTGATAGCCTGTTTCCTTCATTAGAATATAAGCCTACCAAAGTGGTGAATATCAGTCGGGAATGAAAGAGAGTACCTTTGAACTACGGGCATGCTCCTCAGAAATGTTGATTAGTTTTTGCCTGTAAGAAACAAACGGGTTAATACATCAATCAGAACGTAACACAGTTGAACTCATAGTGAGAAACATACAGAATATCAAGGAATCTCAACACATAGGATGAGCAGCTGTTTAATAGGGAGGCCAGAAATTGGCAGGTCCTCAGCATTATGTGGACGAGCCCCAAAAACCCATTAAAAGCTGTGCTGTACAAATCCCCATTAGAACTGACTGGAAACAATCACAAACCGACTGGATTTCAAGTAACATAAAGGCGGGCGATTCAAAATGAATCCATGTAATGTAACGGGTGATCGGCCGAGGCGTCAAACGAGATTGTCTCAGCGCAACCTGTAATAATTACTCAATAACTATCCGTTTTGCTGACGCTGCATTGAAACTAAAGTATCACCATTTCGCTGAGTCTCATCGTCTGAAGGAACGTTGACATAAGAGTACAACAGTTGTTTGTGCAACAATGAGTACCTCAACTCAATGGAACAGACGCTTTGCAAACTGTCAGACGTCTCAGTGTTTCAAGCTAGCTTAGTTTAGACAACCGTGACAAAGGAAAACGCGGGTAATTTGAATTTTGACATTAAGCTTAGTGCTCATACGAGAGTTGCTAATTGAGCGAAAAATAGATTGGATCTGATATAGCTCACTATGGAACCGAGCATCGCACATACAGGAGGAAGTTTTGGCCAGAGTTCCCGAGGTGCTTCTTAAGTTATGCAGGATAAAAAAAGAAAACACTAGTGACCTGGAGATAACCCCGGTCTGCCTGCTGTACGATGTGTAAAATTCTTCCCAAAATCATAGTTCACATTGTACATAGGATCTTAAGGATCTTTGCCTGCCGTCTGCTTGTTGCATGCGATCGCGTTTGTTTGTTTGCATGCTTGTCGGCCTATGCGCGCCAATGGCGCCTTACACACTTTCCGGCTTGCTCGCGCGCTCGACGGTCGGATCCTTCAATCTCCCTAGATACTTTTGCGTGTCGATGTCATTTAACGCTTATTGAGACCCAATGTAACTGTCGTATAATATACGTACGGTCTCCCGCAATTATTTGTATTCTCATTTTGCGTCTGGTATTCATTGTGTATACCTGAGATAGCGTTCACTTGATGCACATACGCGTTGTAGTACGCCATCGCCGAACTGTCCGAAAATCACTGCATTTTTTCAGAAGATATATTGCGTCTTGCGTATGTATACTTTCACACCCATTTGTTGACGTTTATAGTGTCCAAAGTTCAAAGTTAAATGTTTTAATTCAATTTTGTACGTTCTTGTATGTATCGTTCTGTTAGCTTCATCTGTAAACTTGTTTGAAAGCTTAATCACGTTTTAAATTTGACCGTCAATACCGCTTCTGTCTTCCTCATTTGTGCGGATTTTTGGGCTGGTTAAGTGATTGCACGGTGAAACACTTTAGCTCGCTTTTCTCAACTGATCTAACGAAGCTCAACGTTCCTCTCCCCCACATGCCGCGTGCGGAAATATCCATCGGCCGTCTTCCGAATCTGCTCCCTGTCGCCGTCTTTCTTTCGCGTGCTAGCCTATTCAATTCAGCGGACCTTGATTCATCATAGTCGTTTCTGTTCTGATGATACGTCATCCGCTTCATCTGTACACTCACCTTTCGAACGTATCCGTCGCCGTTACAACTCTTCTTTGGTGTTACCATATTTTGAACGTTTTTATTTTCTGCCGATTAAGCCACTATACATTATTGTCTTCCAATGTCATCACATCGTCGATCGCCTGTCATTTGGCTGAGTGAAACACCACAATTCAAAGTCTCTCCATGAGGAAGGGACAATCCGCGATACATTCAAATTTTGGCCAACTGAGTCAGAACACAAAAATGTGTTCGTATCGTTAGTCATCTGCATCCATTTTCCAGATTTCTGTTTGTTTGTTTAGTGTTGAAAGGTGGCCCACGTTTTATAACCTTCCCCAAAATTAAACTGCACTAATCATATTTTTTCTTACACACGAGCTATTGAAACCGTCTCCCTTACTCTTATTCAGTCAACGTCCTGTAAATATCTGAAGGCGATAAGCAGACATTCTGCTTGCATACTTTTTTCGTCAACTCATAATTCTTATTTGTTGCCGATGCGCGAACAGTCGTTTTGCTCCGACCTAAGCAACTATCATTTGTTTCAGTGAGCTGAATTCCTTTTTTGTCGCCTCTCATTACAGAGCGTCACCTCTTGATCGAACTTGTTTTACGGAGACACTCATTGTTCAGTATCTGTTACCTTTCAAATTCGCGATGAGTAACTTATGCTACATGTACACTTATTTCAATAATACAATAGATT
>LOND01002023.1:51760-63609 GCA_014220965.1 Paragonimus kellicotti | reverse complement strand
TTTTTCGAGTATAACAGTTATGTAGCGATGAGAAAAGTCGGCTATATCCAGAAATGGTTCATATTCGCATTGTTGTCGAGAAAAATGTTCTATCTGTTTTTCGATGAAGTGATCATATTGACCATTGTAGTCGATTTCGCGTTCTGAAAATGCTTCCATTGGAATTCTCATGGTGGAATGCATACTCCCGCTCAATTTAGCCTTATATGAGACATACAAATAAATTTGTAATTCCCGACTACCTTGCGTTCACATTGCATTCCACACATAATACGGTAAAGAAGAGCGCTGTGTCCATGTTGACGGCGCAAAAGGAAGATGTTTTCTTATTCTTCGCCATTCAAACGTGACCAGCTAGCCGACGACATAAAGCACAAATTAAAGTCTGCTCTGGCTCGAACGTATGCGGCTGCGCAGTTGCGCTTATTTCAAACCACCAGAGGACCAGTTCTCCGCAATCGCGAAAGTAGTTTGTCAAACTGTTCTGTCTCCCATGTTGTGTACCAGTTCACTTGCAGTTGCAGTGACGTTTACATAGGCAGAACAGATCGACAACTATCACAACGAGTCGCCGAACACATCCCGAAGTGGTTGAAACAACAGATGATGCACCAGCCTCAACTTGGTGCACTGACGGCTCGAAATCCAACGTCATCGATTGCTAAACACATCATGACAACAGGTCACCAAGTTGACCCATTAAACTCATTCAAGATATTGTTGCGCAATCGAAACCCGAAGTTATTAGCTTTCTGCGAAGCGATGCTCATTCCGAACTTACCAGCCGACGTTATGTGCACAAAAGTGGTTGAGGCAACCTATCGGGTTGCCATGGTCGTGATTACATAATAATTGGTGTGCTTGTAGATGTGTCTAGTCCCTGTTTGTCCCTATCTATATGATGTATATAACTAGCATGTTTTACGTTTGCGACTGATGAGAGTAAATGAAGTGTTAACATATCGCAATATATAGTTAAAGGGAACTCAGATTTGAATATTAAAATAAATTCCAATGAAAGTTATATCGCTGCGTTTGCGGCTCAGCTATATATCTGAATTATATGTTCGGTTTGTTTTATTGTCAGTAGTTCAGGTAGAAACCGCTCAACGAAATGTCATTCCAAAAAACAATTGCACCAGACATTATCACGTGAATGTATCTACCTGCGGCCCAAATGGGACAGTGTGGTAATAAGCTAAATGTCCCAATCTACTAGACAGTCTGTGTACTGTCCAGTTTATTGCTTTCTGACTATGTTAGAGTGTTGCTTATCACTTGTACACAGCTTAATGCTAATTTATCTGGCGGTTAGGAACCCGCCTCTGGTACCCGCTATTCGTCCGATGATAACACTGATTCTCACTTTTGTAGAGTTTTCCTTATTTTTGTTCACAAACGTTGCTTCACTTTTGTACAACAACTTTTGTATCACCCTTACTTGTTGTTCAAATTGATAAAAGTGACCTTGCAATCCAATACAAAATTTGTGCACACCGGCCTGCTCTTCTCTTCGTTGCGCAGTCGCTTGACGATACTACACGGATCTTTCACCCAATTTTTAGCTCCGTCGTATTACGAACATCGTCGCAGCTCCGACCGCGTTCAGCAGTCCACGGTAACTCCGTAACATCCCTACTTCCCGATATTGGTAATTTGGAACATTGTGGTGGTCATCTTGAACACTTCCTGTGAGTCAGATCCTTTCATTACTGTAACTTGCCGGTAACCTCGTAGCTGTTCTGTTTCATTTGTTCATTGTTGTTATCACCGATAGCCTGGTGAGGTACACTTGCATTTGCTTAGAGTATTCAGTAACTAGCCCTGACCACTACACTTGTACCATTTCAGCTACAACAGTTCAATCTTTGTATCATGGATACTCATGATTCTGACGATTGTTGGTCCATGTTTTCGCCAGCTGCAGACTTCACTGATGGTTATCAGTATGTTCTCTAATTTTTCGCCCGCCCATATTTCCCATTCAAGATCCCGGAATGGCTTCCCAGGAGCTCCATGCTCGTCGGACAACGGGGCATCAATGTAGCCTGTTGTCAATGGTGATCCAGCACTGGATGACCAAGCTACGGCCCAAGGGTACACTGTTTACCCAGTTCAAACTTCATGTCTAGAACACTAATTACCAGTCCCCGTGTTAAAGAGGTATGCGATGACTGTAGTATACTCAACGTCTAAATGGAATGCTATCGACTGGAAAGACAAAGAAACACTGAAAACGTAGGTCGGATATACGACTAACCAACAAAGGTCGTCACATAGCAATCATTGAAACTTACTTTAACATTTAGTGTGAAGTGTAATGTGAACGCAAGGTAGTCGGGAATTACAAATTTATTTGTATGTCTCATATAAGGCTAAATTGAGCGGGAGTATGCATTCCACCATGAGAATTCCAATGGAAGCATTTTCAGAACGCGAAATCGACTACAATGGTCAATATGATCACTTCATCGAAAAACAGATAGAACATTTTTCTCGACAACAATGCGAATATGAACCATTTCTGGATATAGCCGACTTTTCTCATCGCTACATAACTGTTATACTCGAAAAGTCCGTGTATTCGTCTTGAACCTTGCAGTTCAATATCTCATGAAGAACTTGAGAATATCTTTTCGCGCCCAAATTAATGTTTCTAACTAGTTCCGGACTTGAGACGACGTACCGAGAAACCACACAACTGCCTCTATAATTTCAACCGTAGCAACGTACGCTGGGGCACTTGATCTCTGGTCAATTTCATAACGCGGGGGATAAAAGACGGGACAGTATTGAATGATACCAAAACGTTTTGACAGAACTGTGGGCGAAAAATTGACCGCGCAATAAACCGAACATAAACAACGTGTATGTTGTGGGATCAAACAAACCTAGACGATCGGACCAAAGAGATGCATCAAGCGAACAAGGGATATACTGTCATGCGCGAAATCGTTTTACCAGCGAAGTAACCATGAGACGTGTAGCGACGACAAGGAATAGTATTTTTTGACGGTCGCACTGCACTGTACATTTTTACGATTTTGTTTTACTTTCTACTCACTTTTGTTCCAGTCAAAGCGTCAGTTTTTTTATAGTCTTTTCGAGGCCGAAACCACAAGTTTTTCCGTGACGTGCTAGCTTAACGTCCCTTCTCTGCACACTCTGTTTTCCGGGGTCGATATCAATACACGAGGCTCAATCCGCTAATTATTGGCTTCCATTTCCGTTCGACTTGTGATGATGAGATCTGATTGAAGATTCTTCTGTTCCATTGATCCATCAGACGCAACAATCAATCTGAGAAACTGAGAACGATCACAGGACGTGGGACGTGTGTTCAATTGCGCAGGGTACCTGACGTTAGTCCCACCTGTCTAGACAAATATTTGGGCGCACCTGAATGTTCGCAACGGAATGGTTGCAAATGACAATCGACACTCAAATACGGTCTCATGCAACATAAACACCAGGGAAATTAAACCTGTGCAAGAGATATACATTGTTGGATCGAATTAAATTGGACAAGCTTTATGCATCTGTACACATTAATCACAATAGACCGTGTATGAAATAATGCAGCAAACTGGAAAATTACGTACAATACCCTTTAAACCTCTCCCCTTTCTCCCAAAGAGTGATCGAGAGATATCTCCTGATCATCCAGCCCCAGACGCGTGGCCAGGTCGCGAAACGGAAGTTCTGTCTTTGGTTACCTGTTTTGCTCGTGAATCAACTTCGTGCACAATGAAGACACGTTGGAGCAATGTTTTTGACTAATTCTTTCCTAGTATGTTCCAGGATCAGTCATGTTAAACGGGGATACTGTGAAAAAATGAGCCAAAGACCCAGTAAAGCTTGTACATGATTTATGCAATGGAAAACTGTTATGGTGTCATCAGCACAATAACCTCCTGCGTTACAAGCGAAACTAACAAAAAATTTTCATATTTCTTTGTGTAAAACCGCTGTAAATTTTTCCGTGATTTCTGGGATTTGTTCACGGGTTCGAGGTTGGGAGACCCAATTCACCCGGATCCAGTCAGTTTGTCCGTTTCGATATCAGCGGTTTTCTGTTGACCTGAAAGGCAGTCATTGAAAACAGGGTGCAACACCGCTCTTAGAGAATACCGAGAACACAGTAAAATACTAATCTGATAGAAAAGAACAAAATACTAATCTAACAACTTCTTAAGTAAGTGAGAATCTAATAACACTTTGAAACGGTCCCTAGAAGAGCAGCTAACAACCTCTAATGGAAGGTCGTTCCAGTGGTTGATAACCCTGTAAGAGTAGAACTGTTGCCTAAGGAAGGTTCGGGTCGAAGCTTATGGAGCTTCTTGTTCGTGACCCCTCCGACTGTTATCGACTACTGGGGTAAAGAATTGCTGCACGAGTCCTGTGCTAAAGAAAATGCGTAAGGATTAAGTCACCGCGGAGTCTTCGAAACTCAAGTGGGTAAAGATCAAGAATTTCAAGACGAGACTCGTAGGAGAAATGCCGCAAGCCAGTGACCATTTTAGTGGCTACTCGCTGGACACGTTCGATGGTGGTATGTCCTTTTTCAAGCCGGTGTATACGACTTGATTAGCATACTCAAGCAGTGGTCGTATGTAGACCCCGTAGAGCGACTGAAAGGCATGCCTGTCTATGCGGGGAAAGGCTCTTTTTATCATCCCAAGAGTCCTAAATCCCTTTTTTGCGGCCATCTGATGGTGATAAAAAAGATAAACCGGTCGACAGCCAAATCCCTAGGTCTTTTTTGAGGTCTACTTTCGCGATATCTATTACACTTTGTGCACCATGTATCACGAATAGGTTCCCAGTCTCCTCCGAGCGACATATGTGCACACTTGCTGTCGTTTAGAGGGAGACTCCAGTCATCTGACCAGCCCTTAATACGGTCAAGGTCAATCTGCAATGCACTGGAATCACAAGCATTCCAGATTTTTTAAATCCTCAGTATAAAGGAGGACGTTGCTAGAAGTAAGGTTAATGTGGATAAAGATTTTTTAAATCATGTTATTTTACCCCCTGTTAGGCCGCCGTCAACTCAGAAAACGGATCGTTTTGCTGACAGAGCGCATCCACTAACACAGGAAAGTTTTTTCTCTCATTACCGTATGTATCATTGAGTGTTACATTCCACCAAATTCGGTAGTTGCCGCCTCATTCAATTTTTTGGGCTGATTTTTTTTAGCGCGATGAGAGTCACGTTTAAGACTCTCAAGCAACAGAAGTTCGAACTGGAGTTAAAAGAAGATGAATTAGTAGGTTTAAGAATTGAAGTTGACGGTTCAGGTCAGCGAAGTTAAGAAAAAGATAGAGGCTGCCAAGGGAGTCGATTTTAGTGCAGAATCACAAACTCTTATTCATGCGGGTTAGTCGTATCGTATTAACATTACTTCCATCTAGGTAAAGTAATGAAAGATAGTGAAACTCTCAAAGATAACAAAGTCACCGATAAGGGATTTATTGTTGTCATGTCGGTGTCCAAGCCACCTCCAAAGGAAGCATCCCCTCCTTGCGATAAAGTGCCGGAAACGATTAAGACTGTTGCGAGCCCGCAGCCGGTGACGCCTAGTCCCGCCGCTGTATCTTCAGAACAACCTCCGACTGTAGCAGCTGTTGATGCTCCCCCCAACGTCACCAATGAAGTACAAACGAGCGAAAGTGCTTTGGTAACCGGTGAGGAGTATGAACGCACAATTGGGGAAATGATGAACATGGGCTTTGAGCGGTCGATGGTAGGTCCCACCTTTATTTTGGTGACTTTCAGGTGGTACGGGCGATGCGTGCCAGTTTTAACAACCCGGATAGAGCAGTTGAGTATCTCCTGTCTGGTAGCATACCGAGCGTTGGTATTCCTGAGAACACTCAGGTTTCTGATCGAACAGCAACCGAAAGTACAAGAGCAGAAGCTCCTGGTGATGATCATTCGGCATCAGAATCAGCGGGCTCTGACGACCCTATTGCTGCTCTGGCTAATCTCCGTCAGTTCCGTGAAATGCGCGCTCTTGTACAGGCAAACCCAGAGCTTTTGCCTCAGCTTATACAACAAATTGGCGCGGATAACCCTGAGCTATTGCGAGTAAGTTGAAAAAAAACCCAATTTACCCGCCGACTTGTGCTTCTGATGGATCTTTTTGTGCTAAATTTATTCACTCAATTTACTGTAGGTCATTTTCCTTGCTCACTGGCCAGTGGGCGTGTTCAGCAGTCTGACTTTTGCCCTGACATTGAATACCCAATTACGTTCACGATGTGTTCTGTAGTAACCCGCTGAACAACGTAAATCTCTTTCAACCCATTACCTGTACTAGTTGTTAATCGCGGTTGCAAGCCTGGCATCGGTTGCTTCGTGTGCTTCTCGTCAGACTGAATCCGCTTACTAGTATTCAATTCACTTATGACCTGACGTATAGTACTTTATCTTGCTGTGTACACTTGAAGGTTCGACTTGCTCCTCTTTTTAGTATTGCAGCGATGTATTACGTATCCCATGGACGGTAAGTAGTTCGACACGCGTATCGATCTTTCCCTGGTTTATTATCTGCCGTAGATATTTGTTTCTCAACGTAATCTTTCTTAGTGATCTATTGACAGTTTTATTTCTCACCGAAGTAGTCGGGATGGTATCACTAAAACCCTGTGGCCAACACTGCCCCGCCTGATTGTTTAAACACAGGAGCCCTCATCAATTTCCATTAAGGGCAAGTGATGGTTTGTATGTTTTGTTCAAGTAGTGAACCAGCAATTTTGTGTGACCGGAAAATATGTGAGATCTAAGCACTTCGATTACGTTGTAGCCTTTTACTTCTCAAAAACATGTTCATGCTTGTCTTGGTCTCTATTTCATGCCTTTGTTTGTGATTGAAATAGTTATCAAGTGTTGTGCGACGTACGATGTAAGTAGTGTTTGTGTCAACTACTAGCCTCGGATATGTTGCATATTGGTTGGTGATTTCTCCTAAACGTCCCGCCAACACTTGCTTGTCTTGATATGACTTCCTTGATTAGATATCAGTTATTACGATGAAAGGTTTCTCGAATATTGGTTTGTTTTAAAGTTGACTGGTATATCGAGACAAAATATAGAAACGGAAAAATCACAGTGGGTACCGACTTTTACATGCATCTTAATCAGGGCTAGCCAGCAGATGTTCGCTGCACACCTCTGGGACGTGCTCGTGCTAGTCGGATTACATGTAGGTCACATCGTTCCTGTCCGTCAACCGTGTCTGAATTCATCATCATCATCATCATCATCATCATAGACAGCAATACATCAGTGGTTCACACTGATGCTTGACTGCCACACAACCACGAGAAAAAAAAGTATATAGCCTCGCTTCACTAATGTTTACTAACCCGGATTGGTTAGACTGCTTGTTCTTATAAGCCATCGCACACTTTCGGGACTGATGCAATGCTTCTGTTTTCACTGCCTGTCTCGGCGCGCTAGTGCGATACGTTTAGTTTGTACTCCCTGTAGATGAGGAGCAACAGCATGGGCAACCCCGTACGCCTATTGAACTGTCAGAACAGTTACATCGGCAAGCACAAGTATAGTATCGGAGCGTCTTAGAGCTAAAAGGACGTGGAGAAACTAGGATTTCACTCAGCAGTCCTTCGGTTAATCATTTGCGCTTAACTGACTGTCCCATTCTCTCAAATGCTTTTCTAGGAAGCGAAGTAGTGGTTTGCGTGTTGCACTTTACCCCCACCTTCAAACTTCGTGGCGATTTGTATCAAACCGGAGGCTGCGACTTTGTCCCGCGTACCTGGGTATGGTTCTAAGGACATTTGCATATTCAGTAGTTCTGTATGCACCTCGCCAGCCGCTTGGCATTGTATTGCTCTCTTTGGTCGTAGTGGAGACAACTGAACAACACCATTTTAATCTGGTTTCACGTGAACAACGACGTGAACTTACATTATGGCTCGCAGACACAAAAGTATACAATTTCCCAAGGAACGTGGCTTACGACTCGCTCGTGGACTTTGGGGGTTGTCGAGAGATATCACTTTTTATTCACCTTTAATTTACGCGTTAGTCTTTAGTGTAACCTATCAAAAACTGAAGCTAATTTGCCGTAGAGCGTTCTGTGGCTGCTTTCGTCTGTTTGCATCACTTGTTCATCATAGTTGGTTACTTAACGGTCGCCTCCCCGCACGTGACGTTGACAGCGGGAATACTGTTTAAAATGCAGGTAATCTTTCATTTCTCTTTTTGTGAAAGGCATATGTATTTACTGTCTTTGTTTTTGAGCCTTCATCTTCCCTGCTGGCATGACTTCCTTGGTCTTCGGTACAAGTGAAGTAAGAAAATACTCAGTCTTACTAAACACTGCGTAACTATTACTACGCCCCGGATCAGCAGCAACAATAAAAGTACATCACTATCAAACCTCAGTCAACCACCGCATCTAATTTAGTACTTGTCAGAACAAATAGCAGGAGCCATGACTCAATCGTTGAAACATCTACAACATTTCTGGACTGTCCAATGAATTACGTCAAGTAACTGGCCCTAAACCTAACAACCACATTTCTAATTGCTCAGTTGACTGTACACACTATCGTGGTTGAAGAATCCTTACACTCGGAGCTTCCGATTTTTTTGCATTCTTTTCTTTCCGCTTGAAGTACTTGACATCTGTGTTTCACTGGCCTCGTAGGACCGGATACCTCTCTTCTCGTCTTTACCTAGACGAACAGCTTTCCTTTTCTTCTCCACTGTTAATTACGTTCGGCTTGCGCATGATTCGTAAGCAAATTCGAAATATTTAATTTGTAACGACCTCGTGCTCATTGATAAGATCTGCCCTACTTACTGATATGACAACTGCAACCGCAACCCCGGATATGATATCATAAACCGAATCTTAAGATCACGGTCGTATCTGGTCCTCGCTGTTCAGGTTGTGTGAACTAATCTGATGGCGATTGGTTATTCACCTGGCATTTAGGGTTATGATGTGGACCGAGCAAACCCAAACACAGATGAACGGAGCGTCCAAATCATCAGTTGTAAGTATCACCCACTCTGATGGGGGCCAGCCTTTTTCTTGAATAGCTTCACATGTCCCGAACACGAGTCGACGCCTTCAGATTCAACGAAATTAACAGCATTTGTTATAATTGAAAATCTGGTAAACCTTATCCATATGTTTTTGGTGACTGTTGAGTGGTACTCCATAGGACACAGCCGTTGTGGGGACCAAGGTATGAGTTTGACTGGCATCGTCTTGGTTTGCAAGAGAGGTGGCTCCTACATTTATGTGCGAAGGGTCGAGACACTGGTGTGGTCTACGTAGCTTTGAAGTTGTCATTGTGGTACTTTGTAAATAAGCAGAAACCAGGTGAGATTTTTTCCCGTTTGTGACTTCGTAGATCGCTTCGTTTCTCACCAGCAGCTTCCATTCTGGTATGGCAACACCCCTATGGCGACCACCTTGAGCCAGTCTGATAGCGTGTCTCGCGTCACTCTGTTCCAAAACGACCACTTGCTGGATGTCTGTGACCCTCCGTAGCGACCGCCCATAATTTTCGCACGGCCTTCACTATGATTACCGTGTTAAACAAAACTTTGTCGCTTAACTCCGTAGCCGATTTTTGTTATGTGGTTCATAATCCTGGGACCTGGGAACGCTTTCGTTCATAAAGGATCGTTGCTTGGCTGGTAGAGAAAGGACTTTGCTGCCGTATTAGAGAAAGGCAATCGGTGAATACAGCTTATGTATTTTCCTCCACAACACGCCGAATTGGAGGTTGCTGTGTAACGACTGAGTGCAGACAGAAATCGTACGTAGTCTTTTTTAATACGTGTGGGAAGTCATCGTGATCAGTGCACGATAGCAGGGAAGTAGGCAGAACTCCGGTTTTAAGTGTTGCTGCTTGCGGACGATCTGTTGACTATCACTGGAGTTCGGGTGTCCTTAGGGTTCATCACATTTCCAGACCAATAAATATTTACGACAGCCTTAATGAAAAGCAGTGTCTAATTCGTGAATGTCAAAAGTAAATTTGCACCCATTCCACATTCATTTCTTTGAGAGGAAACTGCCGAAATGCTCCAGAACATTGATTCTATGCAGTTGCAGCAGTATTCCAGGAACTCTACATTTTAAGGCCACAAAACGCATTCCGAGATATTTGGCCGAACGCAGGCTAGCATCTAGCATTGTCTGTGCTGCATAAAAATTGTCAAACAACATTCATTGCTAGTCAGTAATGGTCAAGGACCCACCAAGCACTTCATGAATACCCAAGGATGTTCATTATTTTGTCTACGATAAAATTTAACAACAATCGTGAAAGTGAACGACCTTGACGCACATCGTTGTTGGTGCTGAAATTGTCGGGCACTTCATCGTAAACTTTAACCTAAGTTTATCGTATGACATGCAGCCTCATGTGTGAGTAGCGTAGCACGGCTGGAACGCGTGGACACTAAGGTGGCAGGTCTCAAAATTAAGAAAATCAGAGGCTTGAAACGACTATTGGAAGCGTGTATGTGCATTATGCGGAAAGTGTCACCAGAGGGGATGTCGCTGCATGACTGCAAAGGACGATGATACACGTCGGTTGTGCAAAATTTTATTTGAGTTCGTTATTCCGGATATTGGCAGACAGCAATCACACTTGTAGGCGAAACTGTCACTTCAGGCACATGCTGTTCGACTTGTCCAGGGCACCGTTTACATTTCAACGCTTAGTGGTTCCAAAAACGACTGGATAATGTTGCGGTATGTGAAGTTAATATTGTGGTATGCAGTGACGCAGGGTCGGAACATGCCGTACACCTAGTTGCCGTCTCAAAGTGAATTCAGAACTCTGGATTCCGGGTTAATACTGATAAGTCACATCTAGGATGGCCATCAGTGCTGCCACTTGGACACAAGACTCTTAAAATTGAATTCAGGCTATTACCCAATAAAATAATTAGAGAAGCCGTGGCTTTAAATTTTCAGCACCTGCTGAGAGTTTTTGGGCTTACCGAAGTACAACAGACAGTTCGTGAAAAGTTTTCATTCCATAACTTCGCCATTACATAAACTACTTTGAACGGACAGAAAATACGAATGGACAAACGATGTCCGGAAGCATTTCACGCGAGTGCAATAAGAAATGAACGATCAACAGCCTGCACTGAAACTTCCGAATGCAAGAGGATTGCTCATCGTGACGGAAGACGTCAGTGACTGCGGCACTGGGGCAGTACTCGAGCAGAAGAACGGAGTATTCGAACGTGCCAGCAGAGTCCTGTCACTAACAGAGCATGCGTATTCAGCTGTTAGAGATAATGTTTAACAATCGTCTTGACACTGCATAAGTGGAGGCCATAGTTGTTAGGTCAACAGTTTCATGTAGAGACGAACCACAAACCCCTAGAGTTAGTCAGGACTGCGGGGAATCCGAGAGGCCAATTAGGCCAGTGGTCATTGTGTCCACTTGAATATGGTTTTACGGCTACTGACGTGCCTGGGTTTAGTCATTTTATCGCTGATTTTCTCCCTAGACCGCAAGCAAACAAACAACTCCCAAAGTGGCTTTTGGAGTCAACGGCTTAGTAATGGAGCAGGACCCACAAACACTAGTGCGTCTACAACGTCAGGACAAGGTCCTCCGGAAAGTGATTGAACACGCTGGCAGGAGGCGTGATGATGTTAACAAGTACGGATGAGGGGTAGCTCAAAGCAGTCGCCTCCCAATATAGCAGAGTTGACCTTGACAGTGCAGGGGTATTGACATGATAGTATGAGGATGATAGCTGTCATGTGGTAGCCACTTCGGGAACGATGAGTAGGAATCTGGTAGCAAATTGCCATAAAATGGCAAGTACC
>LOND01002023.1:21284-36140 GCA_014220965.1 Paragonimus kellicotti | reverse complement strand
TTCTTGATACAGTTTCAACGAAACCCTAATGTACTAATTCCGCTGGAACGTAGAAAGAAGTGACCACCGCTGCACTAGTTTGCAGGGCATAAGACGGTAAGTAATCAATTGACATACGCCAAAATAAAATACCGTTCTTGGGGCACCTATGGCGACAGAGAGGTATCTCTCTGATGCTTAAAGGTCGCGTATATAAGACGACAGTGAGGGCTGTATTACTTTACGGCAGCGAAACTGGCCGCTCAGGGTAGAGGACGTGAACCGTCTTCAGGTATTTGACCACCGATGTCTGCGTTCAATCGCTCGTATCGGGTGGCACCAGCGAGTAAGCAACGAGGAGGTTAGGAAGCGGGTGTTTGGCACTGATTGTCAAACGAGTTCTTTCGTTCATCCTTACATTTGCACAGACTTAGATGGTTAGGTCATGTACTAAGGATGCCAGCTAGTCGTTTGCCACACCGAACACTGTTTGCCGACGCTGCGGCCGACTGGCGCAAGGTGCGAGGTGGACAGATGATGACCTGGCGTAGACAAATGAAATCGTTCACGAAGGGGTTGGCACTGTAGATCGGGTTCGTCTCCCGGGCTGGGGCCCTCGCGACTCACAGAGTCGGTGGCTTGAGATGGCGGCTAATCGAGCTCAGTGGCGTGAATGTTGTCGTTGTTTGTCCGAGTTGTCTGTGAAGTGAGTGCACTTAATGATGCGGGGCAGTGAAAGCCGTAAGGAAGCTGTCTTGCTGATGACTTACAGCTCGGTTGTGCGTTTACAAGGTGTAGACATCTTGATGTCGAATGCTTGGTTGTGTGACAGTTAAGCATCAGTGTGTACCATTGATGCATTGCTGTATATGATGATGATTGGTGAAACAAGTGGAATGGAAGCAGATTTTGTTTGACAACATAAATATACACTTCAGGCTGAAGACATCCGTCCGTCAGTGAAACCATCAATGAGAGGGATTGCGCCCTCATTCGTGGTTGGACCAGAAAGTTAGACCACCGGGAAGAACAGTTGGAGAGTCAATTTGGCCAGCCTCTTTCTTCCGCTGTGTTACTGACGAAAGCTCGTAGTGTAGTGCCCTGGTCGCTGGATTCGAAACCCCCCCGTCAAAATTGAGATGCGCCGTTGCGTTTCAGCCTAGAAATGTAATAAGGCCGCTGGTCCAGATGACCTCGCACCGACACTTCAAACAAAGTGGGAGACATTAGTAGAGGCGTTGACTCAACTCGTTGAACAAGTATGGACGACGCGGAACATCCCTTTGTAACAGAGTCACTGCACACAGAAGTGTCCGGACAAAATAAGTATCGAGGGTTCCTAAGTAACTCATAGAGGGATTAGCTTGACCCAAGCCATAACTAGGATTCTGGCATCCATTGTGTTTTGTCAACTCAGATCGGAAGGCGGACAGTAGGGAGGAATAGATAGGGTTTCCTCTTGGGTGAAGACGTAATAGTGAACTGTTAACTTTTCGCCAAGATCTAAGGCAGCGTTATACTTGCCGTGGGCGAACGATGATTGTTTTTCTTGCCTATAAATGAGCCCTCGATTTGGCTGGTTGATCCACAGATGCAGTCGCTCAAACACAGGTGTGAACTACATAGTACTGTACAGTATGTCAACATACTATCGGTACCTTATTTTCACAGATCAGCTTGTTGTGACCACAAAGCATGGTCGGTCGGGGAAATTGTTTATTGCTACATACCTATTAAGGAATGAACACAAACATTGCCGACATGTATCCGCATCCTCGACAGCAGTACAGCGTTACTTTGATGATGCGTTCTGCGTTCAATAGTTGCTTCTCCCGAACTTCATAGCATTGCGGCCTGCCCTCTAGCCTCCACGCGATTGAATCACACTATACTGCTCACAAACAAAGCTATAGGTTACACAACACACTTTCCGCTTCTGACGTTCCTTGGACTTATTGTCATCCACCGATAAATACTGCTTGGCAGACGCAATTTCGACTCCTGGTTCAATGATCTTCTGGCTAGCCGTGCTGGCACGTCTTGTCATTCTGAAAACTCTATCATGTACTCGTTTCGTTTCGCCGTTCCGCTCGGTCATGTATACCGGGCTCGGCCTAGAAAGTACCACGTACTGACCATTCGATTTCGGCAGGTTTTGTGAGCCCGGGCAACTGACACCTGTGTTTCGATTATTTCGATAGTTCGCCCTTTCCACTGGATTGAAAATTCTATCGCCATCAAGCCGATGGGTTGCTGAAAGCTGTACGTATGCGTGCAATTTTGTTTGGCTTCCGATGACAACTTCGAAAGTATTACGACATAGAGACCATATTTCAGTCTTAGTCCATTGTAGGTCGAGAGCTTCTACCATACGTTGCTTCGTGCTCGCACAGTGGGCCAATAACACCAACAGTAAAGCGTTCTTGGTCACTTCCCGTGGCTGATAACCATTTCTTGACCGTTCGGTTGTTGCGTTCAAAGCCCAATCGTCTGCGCGTGATATGGTGTTATTCGTATGCGCTTCATTCGTAGTTGCTGTACGTGTGTTCGCAAATCCTTGCTTTCAAAAGTGGTCCTGATTCGCCAATATAGTCTTTGTTATGTCGAGATTCGCCAAGATCATTATATCTCCAACCGAAGATGCCTCCTGGTCTGGAACGCCAATCGCCTCGATCCAACGGGCAAAATATTCTCTCGTGATCAGAATTCACCAGTTATTGCGAGCG
This sequence comes from Paragonimus kellicotti, assembly GCA_014220965.1. Taxonomy (NCBI): domain Eukaryota; kingdom Metazoa; phylum Platyhelminthes; class Trematoda; order Plagiorchiida; family Troglotrematidae; genus Paragonimus; species Paragonimus kellicotti. The sequence continues at coordinate 33,435 of LOND01002023.1, read as the reverse complement.
ATCAATGGAAATGGGCCTGTAGGATCCACTGGCCAGGGTTCATTGACAACGGAAACATACTGACTGTAAGGGCTGCTGGGCTACAACAACTGACTATGTTGACAAGTAAGTAACGTAAGCCACCGCATCTTCCTCCACTTTCGACTAATGTTATTTGGTTCAGTAGAGCATAAGGTCTGCTGCATCCGGTACTTGCCATTTTATGGCAATTTGCTACCAGATTCCTACTCATCGTTCCCGAAGTGGCTACCACATGACAGCTATCATCCTCATACTATCATGTCAATACCCCTGCACTGTCAAGGTCAACTCTGCGGGGCACGGACCTTTTAATACTGGTTGGTGGATTGAACGCCTCAAATAAGCAAGACTGGAGCGTGAACTTAAGTGGATCCACGCCAGCGTCCGCGAAGCCAGAAAGACTGTTGCTAAGTGTGGGCGACTCGTGCTGATAACGGTCTGTTTTTGACAAGTATCTAATTGTCGACGTTCTAACGGTTCAATGCCGAGTCATTCTGCGGAACGCAGACGAGAAGATGACCACCATGGCCGATCAGTTGCCGGGGTGCACTGTGGCCTGTCCCCAAAGACTGTGAGTCAAGGTGCTCTGAGCACCTGTGTAGATTTCAAGTTAATCAAACAGATGTTAGACCAGATTTCAACTTCGACGGTTGTCGGTCACGTCCTTCGTCAAGTAACAGTTTGAAACTCGGTCTCTGGATCTGCAGTGGAGAACTGGATTGTTCCGCAATCGACTGAATTTGGTTAACATCGTTCCGTTTTAATAATCGGAACTCACGCCGATTGGTTCGTTGCATCTCACAGGAGTGACGTAGTTGACAATTCCCGTTGATGTCGAAAGTTGGTCTCAGGCATTGTGAGCTCGTAGACTAAACCGAAAACACGCCGAAGACAGCAGCGGAAGACAGGGAGGCTGGGTTTCGCTGGTCATCGCGCTACACTTGATCACATCTCACATTGTCGGCAGAATGCTTGAACTCCGCTATTCCATGGGTAGAAGTCAGCAGTTGTTGTCTTGGGACCAGTGTCGGAAAGGCGGTTGATTCCGGTCGCAAGAAGCTTAGCACACTCTGAGACTGTCTATCGAGGAGAGGTGTACCTGAGAAATATACGAACATCCTGAGAGCGATTTGCTGTCAGACTGCGAGAAGGGTTAGGGTTTATAGCAACATATCACCAACCCTTAGCCTCTCGAGCGGGGTGCGATAAGGTTGTCCAGCCTCTCGTTTACTATTGAACTTTTCAGTAGACGGGATCCTAGAGTGTGTCCTAACAGACTTCGAACACGATAATGTGAAACTGCTCCCAGGTCCTCGATTTCGAGACATAAAATATGCAGACGACATCGTCGTAATCTGCATGGTCTCATAGGCAGCCCAGAACATTGTAGACAGGTTGAAGGCTTCATTTCGTCAGTTTTGCATGACCTCCACATCTTTTAAGTTCCAGGGTGCTGTTGCAAGTTCGAGAGGACTCTGCACCGGCTGTCACCGTTGGTGGTGAGGAGTTGAAAGTAGTCGAGAAGTTTATATATCTTCGGAGGTGTATTCATTCTTGTGGAATGTTTGATGAAACCACAAATCGTATAGCAATCTCTTGGATGTCGTTTGCCAACTTATGCCGTTTGTTGCGCCGGCCCGATCTCAATTTTTCTGTGAAAGGCTGAGTTCACGATGCCATTGTAAGGACGGCTCTATTGTATAGCTGCGAGACCTTGTCTATTCGCATGGAGGCTGTTTTTAGTGTATCAGTTCTCAATCGTCGGCGTCTCGGAGGCATTAGTGGCCTTTTTGCTGAGAGAGCCGTGTCAGCAATGACGCAGTTCGTCGATGTGTCTTCGGAACGGCCCGATTCTGTCGACCCTTAAGCATACTGATCTCGTCTCAAAGATTCCGTTCGATTTTCGATAATTTTAGAATGTCAACTCACCGCCTGCCCTACTATGCCCGTCCCTCGTTGTGATTACCGGCTTGAACACTCGAGCCAAAAGCAGTGAGCTTGTAAGACCTGGTCGTGTCCACTGTCGTTTCCCGAGACGTTATGTAACATTTGATGATCCCGGAATAGACATTTTGCAGACGTGTCGTGCAAAATAATGAGCACTCAGATTATCGCACATCACCAACAAGATGGTCTGTTCATTTTGGACACACTGGAAACTATAGTTTGTACAGTTACTCTGCTTAGTACTAGTAGTTTTAGAAGATTCATTGTGCGTATTTATACTACGTTTAGTAAGTCTAGCAACATCGAGATACGGGTTCGCTTTTATTCACCACTCGTAGTCTTGTCTCAGTTTTATGTGTAATCATCTAATTGTTATATCTTTATCAGTCCGATTGCCTAAGCCTAACTCCACATTGTTGCGATTTCCTTGCCAAATTCGTTGCGCTCTTTTGCATTTCGGTTCAAGTGATATGTTCTGTTGCATTTTTCCGTCAGACAGACTGAGCCAAGGGTGGCTAACACCGTTGACTTATTAGCGCAAGTAAAAATGTTCCCTATTTTGTGGCGTAGTCTATGTGCATCGTGAATGTAGGGTAATTAACGGTCATTCGTGCGGAGGGAGTATAAAGAACACCTAACAAATGGCATTAGTGAACGAATTGCCCAGTTCTGGTCAGTCAGCAGAAGCTAACGAATAATGAGTTCAAATCACGTCAGCTCTGACAACTTTTTGTGAAGAAGTATTTTTCGGAAGAGTTGTACGGTTGTACAGGATTGGGTTTCTGTCACGTCGATAAACCTTATGAACAAGCGTCGCTCGATCCCACCTGGTTCTGAATATGATGACGACCGTCGAGAACTTAAACGCAAGCTGACTAAAAGCTTGCGCAAAGACCGTGAGCATCACTTGGATCAAACAGTCGAAAGAGGCGGGACGAGCCTTCTCATCTTGGACTGGTAGAAAGTTGGTTTTCCCGGTCCATGGCTGCGCTCGTCGTCGAGTATATGTAATTAAGGCCATATTTGAAAAGATGGTTTGTTTATCCTCTTGCAATCGCGCCGAGTCGACTAATGGACCGAACGTTTCGACGACCAATTCGGCTAGCTCCAGCTGAACCGTATAGACGATTGGACCCGAATGGTCAATTGTTACGTTTCAGACGGTCCTCTTTTAGAGACAGGGGTGGCCGTGGGGCTTAAGTTATTGAGGCGTGTCAAGGTTTCTTTGTCAGATGTCTTTCATTCCATGTATGGTGGAAAGAGGTTGATATCAGAACTGACAGTTGCTTCAGGCGGTTTGGGTGATTGAACAGGGTTACTTCGCGATTGGCTCTTATCAGCAGAAATTCTCGTTTGCAGCATAGGAGTCGGAAGTCTGTGACAACGGAGGTGGCATCACTCAAGTTTACGTTGTGTCCATGTTATTCATTGGTCTCATATCACGTCTATCTGCCGAGCTCATGTAGGATTAGATAGGTGAAAAACAGATTAGATTCCGATTCGGTCAAGTATGTGTTGCGGAGATTTTTACTGCGTGACAGATCTTGGCGTATTGGCGCTAACAGGCAGCTGACGGTCTTGCTGTTTTTAGATGTAACAGCCGCCTTCTGTTCGGTTGCTTCTGATGTTTCTTGGAACTTCTTTCATCGCAAGGGTGTTCCAGGAAACTGCGTGTATCTGTTAGGATCATCGTATGCCCACTCTGTAAATTGTATGAGAAGTTACGAACAACTTTGTCGGGTGTTCATCACTCCCACTTTCCCCGTTTCTGTTAAGATCTGTCATGGACGACATCCTAGAAGGTGCGCTTGAGAAATCCAATGAGCCTGTTGCTAAGTTGACTTACATTGTGTGCGGATGACATTTTCTTGCTCTCTCTCCCTCTATGGAAGACATGCAATACGAGGTGAATGACGCGGCTGGTTTGTATGGAATGGGCTTCGCACTTTCAATGTTCAGAGCGCTGTTATAAGACTAATGCATTCCCATTCCTACGTTTTTTCATTTTTCTTCTTTTGTTCATTTCGGTTTGTGTGGGTGATGTTGATTATTTCAGACTTGTTTCCTTTTTCATATCCCTCAATTTTCGCTTATTTATGGTTGCTTTTCTTTTCCTGCCAGGCCTATTACGCATGTGAGAAGAATGAAGACGCAGCGGCAAATTTCCTATTGAGCGAGGGTCTTGATGATGAAATGGTTTGACTTCTTCTTTCCGTAACTGTGTACGATGTGTTCGTGAGTGTTTGTCTAGGCTCACAATTCAGTTGCCGCTCTTCCTTGCGCAAATGTACTTAAGTTCAGTTTTATTTTTCCAACTCACTCCCGTCACACTAAAGACTGTGCGCACTTCTAACTCTGCTCTTCTGTTTCTAATCACTTGTTATCGAACGTCTTCGTGAACTGGTTGAAACCGACCATCCACTCAGTTCCGTATCGGATTCGAATTAGAAAATGGACTTGGGTTTTGCCGGCTGTACATTTCCATCCTTTCCATTTTGAAATGGTTTAATTTCGCGTTCTTGCAACCTGTTACACATTGAGATTATTTTACGACAGGGGTTTGGTGGATCATTAGTTTGGCATCTCTTCACAGCTAGTGACTTTTTGGCGTTTGTTCTCTGATTTGCATGAGCATATACCCTCTTGTTACCGGGCATCACGTGTTATGAGCCCACTATCTCACTACCACTTTAGTATGATAGTCTGATTTGCGTCTGTTGATCATTTACTCGTCAGTGAAGCACGTTCCCTTTCGTATATGTTGGTACCATAACTATCGGTTCCTAACACATTTGTTCACAAGTAAAGCACGAGGCGTACAGGCAGAACCTCGATCTGGCCGAAACGTACATTAATACAGTGCTAAGATAGCGGAACTCTAGCCTGGTGTCTGTGCAAAGTTGGCCAATGAATTGTTTTTTTTTTAGAATCCGAAGGATGCTGTCAGCTGACTCATTTTTAACTTCTAAATCCACGTGATTGCGTATGCCAGCAATGTAATTCAGCCGGCTGCTTCGTTGCAAATGATTTCTCAAACTAGGTTAGGCTTAGTGAAAAGTATGGTCAACCTTTGGTTTCAAAGCTCAAACAGGTTTGGTCGAGCAGTAGAATACCCAGAAGCTAGTCACATTTGCCGATATTCAATGCAGTACACGGTGAGGAGCCACGTTACAGTCTTTTAAAAGAAGAATATAACGGGTTTACACTACAACCGTATACGTTTGGAAGTGTCCCTGAGTTGTCTAACCAAATTGACCAACGTATTTTATCAAGTGGAACAAATGCAGTCTCTGGCGATCAGTCCGGTTCGACCACGAAATGTGTTACCTGTAGCTTTACCCATGTGAGGTTTATTTGATTGTCCTACCTAGAAAATATATTTGATTATCGAAAACACATCATCAGATACATGCAGTTATCAAATATCGCGTCCACTCCACCTGCACTGTTGACTTTGTTCCCAACTGATCTATTTCTCGTGCACATAACGGCGTGGAGCATGACATTGATGTCCTGTCTGATTTAATTGTACCTGGCTTTTACCTAGCGAACGGTGTCCGCCATTCCCTCAAGATATGTTTCCGCTTTCTTCGTTTATTCTGTCGTACGACAGCTATTTTTCGCAGCTGGTGTTGGTGTGGTCTCGATCTAGAGCAGCCATTCAATGAGGATTTCGGTTTTTGGTGTCCTCTCAGAGGGCAGTTTTTCTAGCGACTAAAATTAGGTTGGACTCGTCACACTATCGAGTAGCTGCGATTCTTCCATATTGAATTCTGAACCACTGTAAGCACATTACACAACGATAAACTTCCGCTCTGTGTGCTGTTAATCAGACTACTAATATGTTGTTTCGGTCGCCGACGTAGGCGCATGTCTCGGTTCGAAAGTGGGATTCCGCTTTTCCGGAAATTCCTCTCCATTCGATAGCTAAGATGTTCTTTGAAATTCAGGCAGATTATTTGAGAGATTGAGTATTAAATTGTCCTTTGCATGATGCCAAGTTTGAGTAGTTGCATTACCGTTGCTTTATTTTATTCACGCCAGCTGACTCTCGGAACACAGTGGTGTGTTTTGTACATCCAATAGTATATCCATGAGCAAAAGAACCTCGATCCTTTTGGTTAGCTGCGTATTCCGGCAGTCTTGTTAGAACTTAGGCTTCCACAGAACGTCCGTTTTGTCCAGGACATTGAATAGCTTAAATGTACAATGTTTGCACTAATTGTTTTTTTTATGTAGTTCATTTTCCTCGTTATTGCTTCTGATAAATCGTGTCACCTCCTCGTGATCACTCAAACCGCTGGTTGGAGACGCTATCCGAGATGGCAGCGTGTCGCAGTCAATGGCGTACCTGCATCCATACCATTTCTAGTTCTTTTGCTTAGACTTCTATTAATTTTCAACCTTCTTAGTAACGTTTTCTTCTAGGATATTCCACGTCACTGTTGAGGTGAGCGGCAGCCCGAGCCACAGTACCTTTTGGTCAGGCTCATGGCTGTATGATGATGTATGTGATTATTGATCGTTTGATGTAGCCTCACTCGGACCTCACAGTTAACAGGCGTTTGAAACTTTCCGTCCTGTAGATGTCGCAATATTGTCCGACAAGATGGCAAGCAGGGCTGCAACATCCGCTCTGAGGTCATTATCTTCTGCCAACGCACGCGTTGAACTCATACCACCGAGCCGTGAACAGCAGCGGTGGCGCAGGGCATTATCCCACAAATTGTCAGGTTTTAGTGTTAGATTGATGAAACCGGAGTTTGAGTATGTTGATGTATTCACTAAGTCTGTTGAACGGAGTGTGTTTATTGTTGACGTCCTTCTGGTTTTTAGTGTTCCCGATAGAGTACTCCAGATAACTTCAGCATCAAAACTGGATTTTTGAACAACGCAGCTGTACTGAGCGCAACTTTTATCGATTGATTTGCACATGACGACTCTCACATCAATAATAATGGTTTTGTACTGGCTTGGGTTGTTGATTGACAGCGTTTATTCACGTGAATCTAATACACATTGACTGTAGATATAACATCCGTAAATAGTTCCTCTTGTCGTAGGTCATCTGTTTTTATTACCGGTACGAAAAGCGATCTTTCGCAGAAAGATGTTGTTGTCCGGTCCCAGCAAAGTTGTTCCATTAGCCCGTAAAACATTGCTTTCTTCATCGGTTCCGTTCTTTCACTGTTCACTTCCAACTGCCGATTGATCTGGAACAGCAAGAAAGCGATCAGTATTTTCTTCGCCCAAATCACTGTCTAAGCGTAACGTTAAGCAATCAGAACGACCATAGAAAAACGTTTACGTTGAGAAGTGCATTGAACTGTCCAGCACAATGTTAGTCAATTGTTGGAAATTCGGACCCTTTGTTCGACTAATCCAGTCGAAGGCAAACCACCAGCTGTAGTCCTCATGTTCATTTTGTTGCTGTCCGTAGTGAACAATTCTCGGAATTCGCGTGTTTGTTTATTCAGTAGCCGGCTGCCACATTGGAATCGATTTAGATGCGTTCGTTTCAATATGCCCAACCTGTGGTTTGTGCCTTCTCACTAACTACTACCAGACTTCGTTACGAGCTCATCATGTTTCGAATCAAACACGGTCAAGGAAAGCTGACACACGTCGAAATAATTGGTTAAAAGCTGGTTGATTACACGTTCATCGATTCGGACATCATATCCTGCCTGCTGCTTAGAGTTGTCAGTGCATCCACCCACTGTTCGAACGACCATTTCACACGGCTAATCGATCTTTTCTTACCATGGCCCAGTCGATGATATCCCGTCCTTTTGTCAGTCGACAAGTACTTCTAGCTACCATTGATTTCCTTGGAGCACCGTCGTGTCTTTGACGAGCCACATCTAGGCCGCCCCTAGCGGCCTTGATTCGAATCACTTCTGCCACGTGTTCGAAATCCTCCAGGAAGCCTCGGACGCCTCTATCCTCGAGCAGCTGCTGTCACGGGAATTTCACCCTCAGTCCTGATCACAGCACCATCTGTTACGAACCAAGAGTGCGAGCGTCGCAAGAATAGCTTATTCAGAAAATTGAAACAAAGTGGGTGGGTGCTTCATCACCTTCTCAAACACGCCCAGTTTGCACATACCAATATTCTCAAAACCCCACAGTAGCAAATGCCCAGTTGATGTGCAGAAAACACCATTTCTCGCCGGGGTGCACTTCGTTGTTCCTTGCATCTTCCTCGGTTACTTCAATTCTTAAAGACGCCCCTCCGCCTGGCTATATACGAGTAGTATAGTATGATAGTTTTTTTTTAACCTCTGCAGAGGTATTCTGAATAAATTTTTGCGCGACGACCGTCGGTCCTCCGAGCATCACAACTGACTGTAGGTGAAGAAAACCAGTTTGAGGATGTCCATCATGAAACGTGATTTCTGCCTCGTGCACCTTTGGCCATAAACAACGTAACTCCGCTGTGGTTTCTTTTCTTACACACTCGCAGAGAGTAGTGAGGTTGCACTTTAATAATTCGTTCTTTTTTCGTGAACTTCATTCAAGACACCGCAATGGGTTCAAACGCCTTCCACAACACAATATTTTAAGCCGCATATACACTAACAAACTGTTTACTGCACTAGAAACAAGTGAAATATTCCTTTCGAACAGTGTTGTTACAAAACACGCTAGCCATACAAGGAAGGTAACGAGCCAGGATTCAGCCTACTACTTTTTGACATGAATAAGGCTGGAACTACAGAAGTCTTACATACTGAGAACAACCAACCGACTTTCCGTCCACATCCATATTAACTATACTACACCTGTTTGGTGAGCGAACCCAAGTTTGAATGTAGCTGAGAAATTTCAACCTGTCTGTTTGATACTGTTGTGACACTATTTTCCTTCGAGTCCCTTTTATGTTACGAGATTTTTTGAGTATTCTGCGACAGGTAAAGCGTAGCCCAGTCTGAAACAAATTATCGGGAGCTTGTTGCCTTCTGTCGCAAAGGTCTGTTGTTCCATGCAGCCACACTACATTGATGTGCTAGGAAACGTCAGGAATCAGTGAAATACCACGGCGAACTGTGGTGATATTGGCGGTTGATTGCATATCTGAACTCGGTGGCGCTTTTTTATGATAAATGAAACTGGTGGATTGTAAGTCTCACAGGAAGCCCTGGAGCTGCTCGTATGCTAATTTGACTTTTACTTAAAGAGATAATGGTTGACGACTTTCGATTTCGAGATTGCAATGCATATCTTCGGGCCTGATTGACGTTGTGTACGTAGTGCTGCTAATGTCCTGGACTCCATCTAGTGCACAAGGTTTAAGGCTGATGGGCTTCTCTTCCCGGTGCTCTGTCCGTCATTTGCAGTGATGTCTGACCTGCAGAGTACACTTGTGTTCTGTGAATAATATTCAGTTATGTTGAAGTAGTCATCCAATCCTGCGCCACGACGAAGATTTTGGAAATCGGGTGCCGTGGTATCAATGTTTAAGGCGTGGTGAATTAATTGAACACTGGGATTTTCGTTGCGTGTTTGGTGTTTGCAAAACAGTGGAAGGATACGGTTTTTCTGCGTCGATCTGTATCTGCTTTACTATGTAATGGCGCACTTGGGTTTATCCGTCAGGTCCGCTTTCAAGTACTAGATACATGGCAGCGTATGTCTCTGTTTGTAACGGACATAAATTGCAAGTCCGGGCACTAACGTAGGAAGTCGAACCACCGGAACACGAGGATGCAGTTCTCGAGCGGAAAACTGATGAGCTATTCGGAATCGGCGTGTTCAAACGTTCCAGCACAGTTAAGTGTAGAAGTTGGAAAGCCTCTGACAGGAACTTCTACATTTCCCGCTTGTATTATAAAGAATTGGCGTATCAGATCGTTGAGGCTGTTTCTGTCGAATCCACCCGGTTTCTCGTGAAGTCTTTAGTTTGCATCTCAGAGGTACGGTGTCCTGAAAGTAGGCACTCCAAATCTGCATTCATTCAAGACCACTCCTTCAGGCATACATTGAAATGTTGGAATTCGTCGTGCTAAACCTCGTAATTTATCCAGTTTTCCTGTTCCATGTGTTCTGGGATGTAATCAATTGTGTCGGCTTTGGGTTGAGGTGACGAACTTCCTTTCAGTGGGTTACCATGATTTATGCCCTATTTTCAAGGCGTTTTGAAGTTACTGGTGGTCGATCATTCTGCGCTAAAATAGCACATTGATTGTTATGATAATGTGCTCTTATTTTTTAACGAGATAAATCCAGAATATTCACACAGCTGGGCAGTAAACTTGCTGTTTTCTAGGCTGCAGTTTCACTTACCTGTATAGAAAAGCTGGGTATCCTCGAGGTATTAGGTTCTTTTTGCGTTAGTTATAGAATGTTTTGTCCTACTGTGTTTATATATGTATTTAAAGGACGACAACAGCGGTCTTGTTATATGGATGGTGGTCAAAAGGTTACAACCTGCATACACTAATGTGTTAGCGCCGTCACACTGTAGCGACCCTGTTCGTTTATTGTTGACTAATCGTCGTTTGTATTGGTTTATTACAGATCGTTGCATACGCTTAGTCGTTTGTTAGACCAAACAACAATACCGAAAGATGCGCCGCATTTTCAAATGTACATGTGCTGTATACTTGCTTTCAGTTACGTTGTATTTTAGCCTCGTTATCTTATCGTCCACACGTCGATCTCCTCTCGGCTTTATGTTCTTCGTTTGATTACCATGTTGTCGCCAACGATTCGCCTCAGTTCCCTTGATCCCGCAGCACACAAGGTCGATTCTGTTCGCCTGGTCCATATGACCTTTTGGTAAGATGCTTACTGATGTAAATGAGATGTGCACTCTCCTCGGCACATCTTTCAGTTGTTCTAATGAGTTCATAAAATTATGTGGGGCTGCGTTTGTGACGGATTTGTAGATCGCGCCTCACTGTATTAGGCATTTCTGATGATGTATCCGGTACGCACTGACTCTGAGTAGTGTATGTGTTGTCGGCAAAGTCAGCATCTGATGATTACACTTCAGTTAACCTTAACAGAAGAAAGACAGGTGAAATTCCTCTACTTTTAATCCGTTTTTAATCACTTATTAAACAGAACACCGCCCTTGATCGCAACTTCATACTGGCTCAATTTTTCCTGTATATTTCATATATATATATATATATATATATATATATATATATATATATATATATATATATATATATATATATATATATATATATATAATTCAAACCTTCGGATCTTCTGTTCGAACCGGAACGAGACTCTAATGACAGCCAATGGCTAGAAAAACAACTTCTGTACTAAGGATGATTGCCTGTTCGGAGTAAGCAGACCGTTTGAATTATAACAAATCAAACAATTTTTGGTGAAGATCAGTTAATCTTACAAGTTCCGCGATAGCATTGTTGGATCATGCTATGGACAAACAAACTTGCGATCAAAGCTCTACTCAGTAGTTCCAGATCTGCGGAAAATTAACAGTGTACGCACTAACATTGTGAAAGGTGGTGGTACGTGTGTAGGCTTGCGTATAATATTTGATGAATAATTTAGCCCCCGTTTACCTTGGTCTATCGATTTTGACCAAACGTTAGTGGTTTGGGACGCGAGGACGTTTAAATGCGAGGTGTACACTGTGCTGTTGACCACTGTAAGATCGACGCCGTTGAAAAGATATCCGAGTGGTGGCCAAGAAAACCGGAACTCTCGGATGTGCCGCGCCTTGAATACTAGACTAGGCCGCATCATATTCACCAGAGATAGGGCAAAGCTGAAGAACTGGAGATATTGCCCTCTGCATGTTGCTTTACGATAGACCGATCGCTGTAATGTCCCATCCTCACGCTTGATAATAGGTATATCTAAGTTACGATTTGATTCAGTTTCGTGAGACATGGATGAATAGAGTTAAGAAGGTTAAATACAAATCAAAATGATCAACATTGGTAAAAATCAAAATATCATCAACAATACCGATTTGGCAATATTATTTGAGACTTGTTGTTCGATCATTCTCAAGAAGATATCAGCTAATGTTGGACCTAACGGACTACCTATAGCCACTTCGTCTATTTTTCTATAGGGAATTCCCCCAAAAGTACACCTTGTGTTTTCTATAGACAGCAAGATGAGATCCTTAAGATATTCAGGTGGAATATCTATACCACAGTTCTGGCTGGGGGTAAAAATTGCATAAAAATTC
>LOND01002022.1:93172-115451 GCA_014220965.1 Paragonimus kellicotti | reverse complement strand
TGTCGAATGCATACATGGCGTAAACATGGATTTACAGATATCATGATATTTAAACGTAGTGTCGTTATTCACGGATGTATCGTTGCTAGAAACCGTCAGTTTTGCTTGACTATGTGTTTGAGACCGGAATCGATATTGGGTTACCACCACTGAAACTGAAAGAGCTACTGTTCCGCTGCACGTTTGATATGCAACGGCTGTTCAGCGGCGTGCTGTATCGGCAGACAGATGGCGTAGCAATGGGATCTACCCTGGGACCTCTCCTGACGGATATATTCATGGGAAAGCTTGAACGCACCGCAATTCAATCCAACATCAGCCAGTTCGGTCAAATCAACCAATACGCAAACGATATATAATAATCGTAGCCCGTTTGGATACTGATATGTACACAGTATTACCCGTTAATACTCCGTTGAAAACAACTAAAGTTCTGTGCAATGTATCGATCGACGTTAGAAGTATCCGCTCACAATTAGCTACTATTAAACCCACAATCCATCCTGGACCTGATGGTATCCCACCAGTCGCTATCAAGCAAGGGGTGAGGATATACCGATCCTTTTATTAAATTTGTTCACACTATCACTTCTATCAAGCATATTCCCCCCAGTGGAAAAAGTCAATCATTATACTCCGCTACAAAAGCGGTTCAAGGCAGGACGTTAGTAACTATCGTCCCATCAACCACACATCAATCTGTTCAAGAATGTTTGAAAGGATAATAAAAGTGCCCATTGTCGAGTTCCTAAGGTCAGAAAACCTTATAAACCTTTCGCAGCACGGTTTCCTTAGTAAGCGATCTTGCATGACATGTCAGTTGGAATTCATAAACCATATATCGATGGCCGCCGACGCAGGAAATGCAGTGATCGTCATACTCCTAGACATGCAAAAGGCTTTTGATCGTGTGCCCCATAAGCGGCTGTTGATCAAAATAGCATCTCTTGGCATACAAGACCCCTTGTACAGCTGGATTTCATCATATCTTGAAGGCCGAACCCAAACCGTCAGGATAGGAGAGCACTGCTCAACACCAAAACCAGTGACTAGTGGGGTGATTCAAGGGAGTGTTCTGGGACCATTGCTTTTCCTCATGTATATAAATGATGTATGCGATGTTATTAAACATGGCAAACCCTTTCTGTTGCTGACGATATCAAAATCGTATACACATTTCGACAGCCTGCCAACCTCGACTTCTGTCTACAAAATATACGACAGGACCTAGCATCATTGGCAGTCGTGGTGCAAAACATGGCTCATGAAATTTTCAACGAAGAGATCGAACATTATCACTTATGGTTGTCAAATACCCAATGGGTCTGTCTCACTAGATGGTCATCATATTGACACCGCCACAACCGTTCGAGATCTAGGAATATGGTATTCAAACTCCTTCAATTTCTCCGAACAAGTACGCTTTCAGGTAGCAAAAACTAAAAGGACAATAGGCTGTATCAAAAAGACATTCGGCCTACCGGATGCGAAGCTGGCTGTTTACAAAATGTGTGCTCGACCCCAACTCGAGTATTGCATTCCCATTTACTGTCACCCACGCAAGTCGTACGGGCTTCTGTTAGAAAATCTCCAAGGATTATTTTACCCGAAGCTTGTTAGGATATTCATCCTCACTTACCTATAGTGAACGTTGTCAATCACTTGGTATTGATCCACTTTGGTTACGAAGACTAAAGTTAAATCTTACACTTCTGTATAAATTGATACACTCGGACGCCATCACTACAGCGTTCGCCGTTCATTTTCAAAACAGCTCCCCATATGTCCTAAGGAACAAAGGTTCCACTTTGCCAGCCCTGTTAGCTCGGAAAAAGATACGCGCCAACTTCTTCATTGCGAAATATTCCCACCTTTGGAACATATTTCCGAACCAAATCAGAGCCAGTAACATTCAGCTTTTTGAAAGAGGGCTCGAACAGCTATCTTACATCGTCAAACATAATGTCTATCTTCAAACTTTGTGTATCTTCTGATGTCCTTTTTGAATGTGGTCCGGAGAACATTTAGCTATCAGCTACATGTAACACACATACCCGTTCCCAACTTACTTAGAACAGAAGCAGGAAGTAAAAACAGGATTATGACTCACGTATTATATGTATGCCCATTCGTAATAACCTATTCACCCCGATAAACCATCAGCCTATAGTTGTTCGTATCCGATATTGACGGTTTATTTGACTAGCATACAAAAACTCTCCAAAGAAAACTGTGAAAAAATACTCCCCACGTTTACCTTACATAAGTGCATTAAAACCTCAATTCACATCTCGTGCTGTCTTCCCTGCCTCAAACCCTACTCGTTAACCACTATTAACCATTTTGTGCTATCAAACTGACCCTATAAAACATAGTAGTTTCAAAAATTCCGTACGGAAATGTTGATTATCACGTGATAATCATTCTAGAAGTAGCCGCTGGTTACCCAATCATCGTGGAATACTATAACAATTGCCTGCCAATATTACACACTATTTGAAAAAGAAAAATATTGATATCGTGTAGTTTTCGTGAACGAAATATTACGTATACATTATTTGTCATATTGCATGTGATCACTCCACATTCCCCCATTAAACACCTGAGATTGTCCAGCCAGCAAAACCTCTCAAATTACCTAGGTAATTTCTAAAAATTATCCGGTAATTTGACCCGGTAATTTTAGGGGTAATGACCCAAAATTACCCTAAAAATTACCCATTTTTTATACTTCAACATTTTTCTTTTTTCACGGAAATACGAACAAACTATTTGCTCATTGTTTACGCACCGACTTATGTACATATTCCTTTGTAGTAATACTGCAGAATAAGTCAAACGGTCGCAAACGCCGCTCAAAAAAAGTTTCATGGTTATCTTCGAAATTCCGTAACTCCCTTAATAATCCAGATACAACAAAAATTGTATAAGAGCAAACGAATAGGAAACCACACGTAGCCTCTAATAATGTTACAACCATCCACCGGTTCGAGACGACTAGGCTCAAAACACCTACCTTAACTTGTACGAAATTCAAAATTCACCGTCAGTCTTATGGTTATCTTCGAAATTCCGTAACTCCCTTAATAATCCAGATACAACAAAAATTGTATGGAGCAAACGGATAGGAAACCACACGTAGCTTCCATTAACATAAGTCAATTGCTACTGCAAATCCGTCAAACACTAACCAACCAAGGTAACTTTTACAACATGCTATGGTGTTCACGGTCGTTCATTCATGTTTATAAATGAAAACAGCTGAGGGTTCATGAGTTTATATTTCAAGTTATGGTTTACTACACATTTCTGGAGGTGGACGGCAATTCCGGCTGCGACTCTTGATTGATAACCTGGAAAACAGAAGACAATTGTTAGTACAGTACCTGCTTCAGATGGCTGCGATAATACAAACAAGGTAGTAATGTCACTAGTCTTGGATTTACTTACGTATGTCCGCACATGTCCTCTGTTGTCCTGTGTTGTCTCCCGTGTCATTTGCATCACTCGCTTGTGTGCTGAACCGTCACGTTCACACGCTTTGCTTGACCATTGAATACGTAACCTATAAATGAGATACAACAGGTTGCAAGGATGAGTTTGAAATGATATACATGAGCCATAATACAAGTTTTATGGGTGTGTTTGAAATTCCATATCTTCGTAAATAATCGAGATAGAGCAAAAGTGAAACATAACAATCATACAGTATTCCTTCTAAGCATTTCAATAATGCTACAGTCATTTGCTAATTCATATCCGTATGCGTATATATATATACGCAACGTACGGAGATGAACTCGCATACGCAACCATAAAACAACTTACCGTTATAATACAAATTACCTCCCAACAAACACCTAACAACACAGTCGTTAATACATGAGAGAGGTGCCAGCAGCGAAAACCAAGAACGAACAACCCATTTACCACCAACCAATTAAACGGCTTTTGAAGTGGCGCTAGCAGGCCATTAGAAATTCGGACCACCATTTAAACAAATCACGCATCAAGAAGCACATTGTAATGATGGAAGAAAATGTGACAAACTTTTGATGATTCTGTTTACAACCCAGATTTGCCGATTGGGCTTATTCTAATAGTCTTAATACACCACGCCGGGAAAATGGGTAATTTTTAGGGTAATTTCCCCACAAATTACCGTACCATAGGGTAATTTGTGCTGGCTGGGTGTTCTTTTCCTCACTCTTACAAACATTCGTTTCGCGAGGAAAATTTTCGTGATGAATAGACACTGAAAACCCCCTGATAAGCGAGAAGTTCGAGAGATTTTCAACTTTTTGGTGTTTTCCAGCAATCGAAAAAAAACCCTGCGCTGGAGTCTGTTCAGTTCTTCGTCGGAGTTTGGAAATTACTGTCCTCCATCGCTCAAGCGGAATTATTTCAACCTTTCCGCGACGCTGATTACGTCAACTAACAGCGAAATCTTTCGAGGGTTAATTTGCACCCATTTCCCAGCGTGACCTTGAAGCACTCAAAACAGCGTCCCCTACATAAGCCTTGTATAAGAAAAATTAGTGTAACATCTCATCTTTTGAACTGAATCTGTGGAACAAGCAAACTATTTCTTTTTCTGGTGCGTGCATCAAACTTTCTGTGAACCGCGACCCATTTATCTCGTATTACGCCTTCTTCCGCTGCAGATTTCATGTTTGTCTTATAATGTAACATTTGTTGATTTGTAACGCCTGTAATTATCTGTCATGATCGCGCACATCCGAGCGTGTCTCTCACGAATGCGTTGAGAAATATGTATTATTATTATTATTACCATCGGGCAGACGCAATGTGCAGTTACAGACCAGTGCTGGCGGGGTGCATTGTAGATCAGCCTTCAGTGTGTTTCGAATCCCTAGAAGTACAAGAGGAAGGACTTCACTTCATGTCGGATTGGTGGTGGCACAAAGCGAATCTTTAGGCCGTGTATGTAAGCCATTCACTAAACCAGTCGGGGACGGATGGCACGCCGTGATAGGGATGTGCCGGCATCCAAGAGAGTTCATCCTAGGTTCGAATGTTGAACATTCGAAATGAGAATAGCGGCCCGTCGTGATGGTTATAGGGCATCCGTGGTTAGCAGCCTAACGTTTCAAGAAGGCGTTCCTGACAAAAGAGCACTTCTTCAGTGGGATGGCATCCGGCCATCTTGAAAATCGGTCAACACAGGTTAAAATGTAAACGTAGCCACGTGAAGGCGGCAAGGGTCCAACTAAATCTAAGTGGACGTGCGAAAACCTGGCATCTGGAAGACCGAATGAGGAGACTGGGCTTCGTGTGTGTTTATGCACCTTGGAACGTTGGCACTGTAGGCAAGCGCGTGCCCAACTACGAACGTCAGAGTTAACCTTAGGCCAGACAAACCTATCCGTTACCAACTTAACCGTGGCGCGAATACCAGGGTGCGAGAGGTTGTAAGGTTGATTGGGGACAGCACGCCAGGAGGCTAGTGACATGAAAAGCATCGGAATACCCGTAGTCATATCGCAAAGAATGACTGCGTGTGCATAGATCAACGCAACGGCGCGCAGCTCCGAAAAGTGACGTCGTAAAGAAGTTGGGAAATCAGGTCCTTGAGCCTGGGCCACAGCTACTCCACTAAGGTAAACGGGAATGGGTGTGGCTTAGGTGGCGTTGACGCGTGAAAGAGCGTCAGCGACAGGGTTAAGGGCACCTGAAACATGCCGTATGTCGCAGGTAAACTGCGAAACATAGTCCAGGTGTCTGATCTCCCTGGGGGAGTACCTGTCTGATGAAGATGCGAAGTGCGTATACTAAAGGGCTTGTGATCCGTAAACACGATGAAGGGGCGACCTTCCAATGCATGGCGGAAATGGCGGATACCTAGGTAAATAGCAAGTAATTCCCTTCCAAACGTGCTATACCGTGATTCGGCAGGTAACAAGCGTTTGAAAGAAAAACCTAGATGTTGCCATTGGTCGTTGACAAGCTGTTGTAATACGGTACCGACAGCTACATTCATGGCATTAGTTAAAACAGAAAATGGAACCTGAGAGTTTAGGTTGGTTGAAACAGCGGCACTGGATATGACCTCTTCCGACTAAGAGAAAGCTGTGCGCGCTGCGTCCGTAAAATTGAATTTACGTGTACCGCCTCGGAGTAAGTCCGTGAGGGGTTGCAGGAGTTGCGCACAATGAGGGATAAACCGCCGGTAGTAATTCACCAAGCCGGCGAAACGTCGTAGCTGCTTGAAATCTGTTGAGTTGGAAAAATAATTGACAGTGCTTACCTTCGCTGGTGAAGCCTGGATGCCATAGGCGGAAATAATGTCACTCAGAAATTGTATACTTTTCCGAGTTCGCATTCAGCTGAGTTGATGGTTACCCCGTGCTGGGCTAACCTGGCGAACAAGGAACGCAGATGTTGCAGATGTTCTTCTTCGGAAGAACTGGCCACTAATATGTCATCTAAGTAGGGGTAGACGAAATCCAGGCCTCGGCATACTTCGTGGATGAAACGCTGGAATGTTTGTGCAGCGTTACTAAGGCCGAATGGCATTCGAAGAAATTCGAATAAACCAAAAGGCGTGATAACGGCCGTTTTAGGGATATCCGCCTCCTCTACTGGGATCTGGTGATAGGCGCGAACCAGATCGATCTTACTAAATAGAGTTTTGCCGGAAAGACAAGCTGTCAGATCTTGAATGTGAGCGGATCGGATACCTGTCAGGGATTGTGACCTTGTTGAGGCCACGATAATCGCCACAAGGGCGCCAGTCACCTGATTTCTTCGGGACCATATGAAGCGGAGAGGCCCATGGACTTTTAGAAGGGCGGATTATTCCTAGTTCGAGCATGTGTTCGAACTCCGCCCTAGCTATTTTAGGTTTACCTGAGGCCAAGCGTCTTTGTCCACGCGACACCGGTGGACTTTTGGTCATAATATGGTGCGTACAAGTGGAAGCGAATGGATGTGGTTCGTTCGCGGATCAAGCGTGAATTATCGTTTACCATGGGTAAGAATGGGCGTGCCATTATCGGCACAAAGTTGGAAAGAAGGAATAGAGAGTCGCCTCGCCGGGTCGTGAAGGAATGATGCTGACTTACGTTCTAGTATCAACCAGGAGCGTGGGCCTTGAACCTTAATCCGTCACATGCAATAGGTGAGGGTCAGGGAGTGGGTCGGCGACGTCTGTCGCCATTATTAACCGGCTTGGGCGTTTCCCTGGTTAAAGTTTTTACGAAGGATAACGCAACGCTTCGCCCGGTTGCCAAACTTGTTGTGATACCAGGACAAATCACCCAACCTCTGAGGGCCTTTGTGCGGAGACTTACACAGGCGTCGACCGGAGGAAGAACATGACCGGAGACAAGCGAAAGCTCGCCGAAGAGCTGCGATCCCCGCGCAAACAGTGCGTCAATCGTCTGGAAGCTACGGACGGTATGATCGCTGCGAAGCTGGAAGGTCAGGGCTCTTAGGAGCCTCTGCTGTGTGGCTTGTCACCACTGTGAGGGAGACAGAGAAACAGGCACGAAAACGGTCCTGAATCTCTGTTTGCGAGTTGTGCTGAATCCAACAAGGACGGGGGCTTAGTAGCTATAGAGATAGACTGTGTTAACCGGGAGACGCTGCATCCATAACTCTCTAAGGAATGTTTTATCCATAGAGGAGGGGCCAAGCAACTGCTGCATTTAAAGCAACAACTTAGATGGTCGCTTATCACCAAACAGTTGCTGTGGCGCGACCTATCAGAAGACAGGATCCTTTTGATAACAGCGCACTTAAGTGCATCACAATTGTGTTCGGTGTGTGAGTTCATGTGGAGGTCACGTATTCGTATTGTGACCTCTTCAAGAAGCCGGACAAAGAGTTGGCTAAAATTTGCACGATCTGCAATGACGCGCTGGTTGCAGAACTCCGCCTCCAAATACATGAACCATAAGGCAGGTTCCATGTCTAAGAACTGTGGAACAGTAATGGTGACTGCTCCAATTGTCGGCTTCTGTTCTGTGTTAAGTGCGAAAGAAAGCGGAAATGAAAGAAATATACATACCCAATATACACATTGAAGTTGATTGCAAATAGACCAGGGAAATCAGCTATAGGCGAGGCACGACAGAAGCACAGCACGGCCAACCAGCTAGCAGGCGACCGGAATTTACTGTTATGACTTTGGACGGCCGATTGCAGATATGCAATCTAACGATATCAAAAATGGCAACAATCAAAATAAATGGGAATATATTTGGAAAACGTACCAAATCTAAAGTGTCCCTACAAACTTTTCGAACAGGGGTCATTCACAAAGCTACTCCGTACTCCGTAATGTCAATAGATTTTTAACCGACGTTTGCCAGGGAGTCAAAGCTAGTCAGGTTAAAGCTGACTGCAATGTTTCACGGTATAGCCATTAACAACAATTCCACTCCGTTGCAACGGTCGCGAACTCTGTGAGTGTGTTCAGTGTTCAGAAGGCAAAATTCTACGTTTTCAAAACTAGTAATTTGATATATGAGCTCGTTTCATTCTACTTAAAATGTCCGGTGGGTAAGTCTCCCCGAATAGTGAGTGAATTGTGAACTACGACGCCAACTCTGTTGATTGTTTGGCAAAAACAGAGCCACATTCGACAAGGTCACCAAGTTCAGAGATATTAAAATCTGTGAGCTGTTCCAAGAAACGCAAGGCTTTTTTATGTCGATTAATTAGTAGACAAAATGAGTACTTTTTACAAGAGCAGCAGATGATAGAATCTAGAAAAACCCGGTGGACTTAGGCTAATGAACTGCCAGGGTTGCCTTTTCCGAACGGTGGATTCAACGATATTGACGAGCGCACGATAACGTGTGCAATTTTCTTTCAAAAGTGGTCACTAAGAGCATTTTAGCGGCATGCATCACTTTGAACACGGCAATATGGTAGCTTTGGTATTCTTAGAGCGGTGTTAAAAAGTGTGATCTGCGTATTCGGTCAATACTCGAGTTATTAATTAACAACTCGTATACCAAGGGACTAAGAACACGAAATGTCACCTCGGAAAGTTCGAACAGGATTTAAAGGCATTGTTTTGTTGTAACTGGATCTACGGCCTATGTGCGTGTAAATAGGTGACCGAACAATGGTCATTGAAACGGCGGATTGCAGCACGACGGTCGACGGTAATGAACGACGGAGTACAAAGTATACGCGGTCAGTTAGTTTCTTCCCAGCCGACCCATCCGGCGAGGCTACTGTACGAACAAGGGGAAAAGACTGACCTCCAAACAAGGCTTATTCATGTCGCTCAGCCTGAAGACAAAGTGGCCGAAAAATTCGTTCATATTTACACGGTTTGTGACTAGCAACAGAGCAAGGTCGAAAGGAATGTGCTAGACAAAAGTCCAGACAGTGCTGAGTAGGCGTGTAGTCGGGATGACAACAACAGTTGTCACGATGGCTGAGGACGGTCGTGAAGACCGGAGAAGTACACGACCATGGCAACGGTGAAGGTCACTCACAAGTGTACTTTGTTAGTCTTCTTGTCACACAATATTTTCCGGGGAAGCTGGCGACTTCCCCGATACATATCCGGGGAACTAATGAGTTATTTGCGACCATCCTCAATACATTTACGTTTCTCTGTAGAAAACTATGTGGCGCATAGCCCAACCCATATATTCGAAATAAGGTGTGAAGCAGGTTACGGATGGTAGGGCAATGCGAATGGGTGGGATGAGATGAAAGTATCGATAGGAAATCCACCAATGATTCGTACAGGGTCACAATAAACCAGCATCGACAACACGAGGAAACTGGCATGTGAGCGCAGTGACAAATCCGGACGGCACTGTGCAGGAGCAACAGTTTTGTTATAACGAGATCGGGAGCAAAAAGTTGCTTAAATGTCGCGCGTTGAAACGAGTGAGCTCAAAGTCGTGCTAAGCTAACCCATAAGAAGACTGGAGCTTTGACACCAGCCGTGTTTCTTCAGTTTATTTATGCTTCTTGACTGTAGAATGAACAATGAAAATTCACTAAGCTTGAGATGTTTTAGTGCCACAAGTTCTGTCCTTCGATTTCATTTTAGACTGCAGCAAGCATAAACAGGTGCTGTTATCCATATATATATATATATATATATATATATATATATATCTGTTAGCGGCGAGTGACGGAGACCTTTAATTTTGTAACTCTCATGGAGTATGACGGACAAATCAATAGGACGGGATGACGCCAAAATACAAAATGACTGCAAATTAGACGTGAACCATTATGTGTGTGCTGCTGGATCACTCGCACAAAGTCTCACTCCAGATTCCGCGATGAGTTACCCAATGACAATAATTCAGAAGACAACAAACAGCGCAGTACTCTATATATTGCCACGACCGAGGAACAAGAAAATGTACAGCCAGCAAGCGTCCTGCGTGTAGCGCGCGGAACGGAAAAGTGAAGAACGTTCCACGCTAGCGGAAATAGGCCATGCAACTGAGCTAATCAAACATGGCTCATTAGGAAGTGTCGAATCAAAAAACAAAAGACCAGAAAAATATGCCGTACGAAGAGGTCGTTACAGAGCAAGTAAGTTGCAATGGGTACACTCGCTTAGTAGGTAACCGTAGTCAAAGCCATAAGAGGAAAATCCATGAACTGGAATCAACACAGAGTTCAATACGTGTAATCCCTCTAAGTCACATTATTGGATATTTCCTCCTAGATGTGTGTGGAAACATCTGTGTTAGAGTAGTCGGAAGTTTTTTCACACCTATTACCATTAAAACGATCGAGTGTGACTGCTGTCACACAAGTGAAGTTCTATTACCAGTAATTACAGGTCAACCGCCCATGCACACAGGAATAAGTCCAAGAATATTATCTGTTTTTTGAAACCCTCAGTTAGCTCGTGTGTAAAAATTAGACCTGAGTGTGCACATCCTGAAATGAACAGGGAACAAACAGGGAACACAAATCCAGGAATTTTCCTGAGCCTCGCCGGAAGCTCTTTGATCCGTTTTTAATAACTTCTTGCAAAATTATCTCAGATGTGAATGGGCTACTCAGAAATGCAAAAAATATTGTCTTAAGTTGCCTCGCCGACCAAATGACTTCAATAATTGGTGCTCACACAATTTCATACCTGTAGATTTCGATGATCACAAGGCAGTAGACAAGTGAGATCAACTAGATTCACTTGCATGGTGTGAACGGTAACACAGCGCTCGCACAGCGAAGTGATCGCGAGAAACAACGATTCGCATAACGGCTGCTCGCAGCTTCATTAATTAGCGCTGCTTTTATTCTAACACTGTGACGTTAGAAGTCTGAATGTTCACAGTAATAGGGAATAGATACGCTCAGATATGCGGCTGTTATTCCCTTTGTCCACACAATCATGTGATTAGGTGAACATGGAAATCCTCCCAGCCAAATGTAATGAACAGGGCACTTCACTACCCAATCAATGTATTCTCAACAGTTAAACGGAGAACATTTTCCCCACTGACCGTTGAGAAGGGCTATGTGTGCTGTACAGTCAAGGTGTGTTGTCAGCATCGCTCAATCCAGATTTATATTCGATGTGGAATAGGTTCTTCTGCCAAGTTTCGGACAACACTTGCACTTCAAAGCAACGCTGAAGGCAGAGCGAGTGTTTCAATTATTTGCTCAATATTTTGCAATAACTTGGCTATCCACCCTGTTCTATTGGAAAGGAGTTTCATAATAACCGAAAATTCTGGTTTCGCTTCTGTAACAATTCTTTTGGCGTCTACACATGATGTCCTCACTAGTTTCTCTCGACCATTTGCTGAATATGTGTACCAAGATAGGACTGGCGAAAATACTGTCCATAATGAAGTTATCACCATCATTTAGTGAACCATCCACCGAAAGCAACAGAATGTCTTCTGTCAAAGGCTTATGGCTACACGATGTCTACGAAGGACCCGTTAAATACACTGGGATAGGACAGTATGTTTTTGCACATTCTTTATCCATATTCGCCAACATCTACATTTTAGCTTGTAAGTGTCTGGCTTATTCAATGAAAATGTTATCGATCGTCTTCTGACTTCAGTGTCATTAATAAACCGTCGATCATAGGAGAGATCGGGTAGGTACAGCCGGCTCCACATTTAGTGCTAATCTTCTGACTTTATTGAATCAGTAATCGTAACTCAGTCTGTTGCACTTGACTCACTAATTAAAACAGAAATGACTTGTCATCAAAACTTTGAGGGACTTCGAGACGCTGTGTTTATAGAATTTCAGAATTATGTCTCACTTCTATCGCGATGCTAGTTCCTAGGTTCGTACGCCCAAGGTTTCCCCAGCCTTATGTTAACGCGGAACGGAAGTCGTAGTGAGAAGACGGCGAATCTGCAAACAAACTTTATTTATTGATTTACTCACCGTTCACAAGCAGACTTCAACGCAACAGTTAAAGGCGCTAGGGAGTTGGACGTGAGAGAACAACCGTACGGCAACCGCCACAGAGACGAATGAATGTCGACGGAAACCAGTCGACCTTCAGAATTCAAACAAGCGTCAGAATGGTTGGGCGGCGTTCCCAACGGTGACAGCTAAAACATTGTTATCCTAGTGAATGTAGCCTATAGTAGCAGAGCTGGCGCGGATTCATTATAGAGTCACGACTAAGACTGCGATACCTACGCCAACACACTAACTTTGATGTTAGTGGTTTGTAGTAAATTTACATTCACAAGATAATGTGAACAGGCACGGTGGTACTGGTAAGGCAACTCTCACGTCGCAGGGAGTTTAGGATTTGGGGACGTCGAAGGTGATCTTACTACACTCCTAAACGAGCTTAACAGATCTTCCCGTTCAGTGTAGTCCGGCGGTACACTTTTGATCAGTAAACACTCTGAGCCCCTGCAAAACCGTTGTAAACACCTCCAAATTTTCTGAATTGCTCGCTGTAAACCTGTTTAGACGAGGAGTGAAAATAACTATAGATTCCCTTCTCACACTCTCAACTCTCACCAAACTGGCGCTTCTCTTGTGAACCATGAGTCGATAATGTATACCAATCACTTTCAGCTAATATCTGATTATTATGAGTATCGCCTTCAAATCTCCCTTTCCGTAGCAGCAGGCGTGTTCGCGCAGTTTTTTAAAATGTCTATATCGCTGACTTAGTTGATACACTGACATGGCTGGCGTACTATTCACTTACGCAGTGCAAAACTGATGTTCGATTACATTAACTCCAGGCCTGGACTATCCACTCTCTCAGCTTACGTTTCCCCAACAGAAATAATTATGTGCCACCACACGTCCAAATCAAGAAAGCGACTAAAGTCAGTGGACATCCACGACTGAAGTGATGGTCAGGTGCACTGATTTCCGCATCACGAAGTTTGCTTTGCCCTATGTGACGTGATTTGGATATTTATGAATCTCACCCTCTTAAAGTGTGTGTCACCTGTGAGTCTGTCATGCGTTTTCACATGAAGTTGATTTTCAGCAGCGTTAAGTTGTGCAAACCATTAAGTCTTAATCGGTTGTGTTATCATGTAGCATGAGGACGTAAGTTTAAGATTTTAGAATTATTTACTTGTTTGCATATAATTTTCTTGCATTTCAGTCACGTTCGCTTGGTTCATTTTTTTTCCAGGAAACTTATAGAAGGATGAGATGTACGTGAGAATGACCTTTTTTGTTTATTTCGTTTACTGCAATAAACTTCTTCTATTCAATTCTGATGGGTTTTCTTTGCATTCAGTGTATGATAGCATGAGAACGGCATAGGATGTTTTGGTAATACTTACAAAATGAAATACGTACGTTGTTTCCGTGCCTTTTATGTTGCAGTACGTTGTTTCGCGTTAATGTAGAGGTGAATTACGTCATTTTGGGTTAAGTTTTGGGTAAATTGCGCCGTTTTTGGTTAACTTAGGGATAATTTACGTTGCATAAGGGTTAATTCAGGGCAAAATTAGGGTATGAGAAATGGACCAATCAGAGAATTAATGCGTTACACTCGTTAGGGCCGAGTTAGGGAATGTGTCCCAAATCCCTGAGAAATCCCTAAATGATCTCCGGATTGGTCCATTAGACCGAATTAAGGATTTACCCTAATTTATCTCTAATTGTGTTAGCAGGGTTCTTGCTAGTTCAGACAAATAGACATCTTCACGATCACCCAGCATCCTTCTTACTTGTGTGAATTCTATTAAACTTAGAGAGGCTGTGGAATAAATACGAATATGAAAATTACAGCCTATAAGTTCCAGAGTGAAAAACGAAAGAACTTATAAGTTGAATAACGGCAAATGATGACTTGTCAACTGTTCTACTTTCAAGCCGAACATCACCAACAATTGATCGCAGTTGTTACATTCCCATAGACTTGAAATTAACCAAATATACGACTACTCATCAGTAACTGTTCTATTGTTACCAAAACCTGCTACTTTAGCCGCCTAGGTGTGAATTGCTCACGGTTATGTCCACATCATAAGTTTCAAGTTGAACATCACCCATCATCGACCTGCCTAGGAAGTCCTAATCGCGGGGTTATCGATTGGAGTTAACAGACAGTAACTGTGTCTTCTCTCGAGACGATCGGGCAACCTGATCATTACTCACAAGCGAAAGTGGTTGAGCGTTCACATATGATAATTCGGTCGTGCCTAATGTGAGGTCAATGGCGCAGTGGTAAACACGGTTGCCTCACGAAAAGCAAGGCCGGAGTTCTAGTCCCGGCAGTGGCAAGGATATGCACTACTGACGAGCTCTAATGAGAGCGAAACTCGAGTCTAGTGCTTCTTTTCGAAAGGGGCCGACTGGGAATGCGACAGCTGCGATCAATTGTGGGTGATGTTCAACTTGAAATTAATCAAATCCTCGACTACTCACCAGTAACATCATAAGTTGATGATAATTGCTTTGGACGCATAGGGCCGAAAACCGACGATTGAACTATAAATCTTTAACATAATTACTACTTTGTTGTATGTGGCCATTCATCAGTACGGTGAACGAAAATTTAATACCGACTTTACGGTCTGTAATCGATAACCAACTTACTCCGGAAGGTACGGTTTTCCCTCCTTCGTTGTATGCCAATCACCAGCTGGTGCGTTGAATCACATACCAGCCATTTTGAACCGTACATCACAGATGTGGTTTGAAGCATTCCAATTCTTTTCACCAACACACGTTTCCGTAGTCGCTGAAAAACTGGTAGACAAGATGATTGGTTGGAAACTCTGGAAACCGTTTTTGACGAATGGCGGCGAAGAACTCCTCGTAGTTTATGAGAAGAAACCAAGCGGTGCATTGTCACCAGCATGATTCAGTTCGACATAACTCTTGCTGTTAATTGTATTAACAGAAAATGCAGTATTTAAAGAAGTGTTGTACATTGGGTTTTCCTCAACACATACAAGTTGAGCTTATAGAAGTGTCTGATCACCTATTTTTTCAAAAAAACCACTCTTCGAACTTGCTGATATGAAAAGTTCTGTCTTGGATGTACATGGATTGCGGAAACGAAAATAGCAGACAAGTGTACAGATAAGCCAGCTGAGTAGAAGAGCCTCTGTGGGTTAAAGTTTTGGGTCAATTGGCGAGTAGTCAGATTTACGTAGAAAGGTGAGGCGGTGATATATGGGCTAACGCATGAGCGATGGGGTACATAGCACATGTTTGAAGCCAGTAGAGTTAATGTTTCCCTGCATACAAACACCGTTACATGATTGCAATCATGACTGTTTCACGAGGAATTACCAGCAAGGTTTTTATTTCATAGTTAAACGTATGAGTTGAAAAACCGTAGCAAGGAGATTTAATTGACATAATTTTGCATACAAATGTTTTTCATACTGATGTATTTGTGACCTCTGTTCAAAAATAAGAAGACTTAGTTTGGGCTTCCAGATCATACAAATGTTGCATAAGACGTAACATGGCCTCGTTTTATCAGAAGAAACCTGTAGAGTCTGTTGGGAACGCGAAGCATTCACAAGTAATTCCAGTACGTTAGTACCCTTCCACGAGCTCCTTCATTTAGGGCGCATAACTCACAGAGATGTCACGCAACAGTAGAGGCGATTGCGTTGTTTTTAATCCAATCTATTAACTGGGGGGTCGGAGCATGAAAAACTTGACACCACAAAGGCGCACACAATCACTCAACATCCCACGTGCAAGTAAAAACCAGAGACTCAAAGTGAACTCACTGATGATTGATCCTACAGTCTTCTGACAGATCTGGTAGCTGATCTACTGTTTGACAGTTGATGAACGGAAAACTGAAACTGTCCGTTGAACTTTGCATAGCAGCACATTCATGCAAGTACTACTCCTTAGAGACGTCACGTTCCCAAGTTGTGTACTCTATTGTGTCCTTCAATAGGCCGAACTAACCCGAATACTTGTGCTGTCTAAGAAGCCTTTTGAACAGCCACAGTTGAACGTTCCCACTGTGGACTCCAGCGGGCTGTCCTAGCGTTCATCATTGTCTGTCGGAAGGTTTACCAAGAGTACAATTATTGCCCACATTAGAAACTAGCATCATATTTTGTAAGGATAAGAAACAAGGTAAAACTGTAACTGTTCAAATCGTGTTCTAGAGATACTAGGGGAGGACCGCATGTGTATGACACCATCTAAAAATGTCTACGGTTTGCTTGAGTTATCGACATAGCGTGGTCACTTCATGATGATGATATTTTTATTAGTCACACAAATATTTTTGTTGTTTTTAAGATATATAAAGTTTTACTGCAATGACAGCTACATTTGCCAATGGATCAACGCACTTGAGTTTCCACAGTGGACGTTATGCTCACCACGTTGTCTACCTGTGTTTTTTTTACCAAAGGTCGTTCAACACTGTGCTCTCCCTCTATGCCGTAGTAGAATTTCTCGTAAGAAGCGCGGTTTTATTTTTTCTCAAAACAGCGATCAAAAAATGTGCATCTAGCGGACCCATCTTATCCAAACCAGCCTTCTAAGCTTGATCATCTTGAATGTATGCCATTATCTTCACCTAGATCCAAATGAAAGCATTGGCTTGCATGCATCTAATTTTACTATGTTTCTATCCTTTCTCATCAGCCTCGAATTCTGCACAAAACTGGACAATTCTTCATGAACTAACCAACAAATGATTCGTTCGTGCAATTAGATTAATACTGATTATAACTCTTTACTGAACTGTTCAGGTTTACTAACGTTATTATTATTATTATTATTATTATTATTCCGTGACTCAGTCCGACTAACTTGAATGTCTTTTTAACGACTAATGAAGTCAGTACATAAATATTTACAAGTTCAACTTTCACGGTGCATAATGCATATCATCTACTTACCTGAAATGAAAACGCAATGAGTCAAGTTCCGCCTTGTTTCTAAGTTAATTTTTCGGTTTGTTCCTTCCGGTAGAAATGATGCGGATACATTACACCAAGACAATTCCAAATGATAGGGTCCACTTTCTTTGGCAGACAGGGCTCATGACATTATAAACCTGTTGAACGAAGTTTAAAGTAAATTCCCACTTTTGCTCTTCTACTTGTACTAAATTAAACTCGAGTTTCATTCAATCAGCATAGTTCACCGTCTGTCTATACTCGCTTCCTTATTAGTGGACGAACTCCGGTTGTTCTGGCTGTGTTGCAAGCTTGTTGACCATCACTACAGTAGTCCACATCAGAATTTCTGATCAGCATGTGCACAACTGATGAAGTCAATCAACCGTAAACATTGGGTTTTCGGGTTTTTCACTCAAAATGGAACGCTTTACTATCTCTTGTAGCATTCACTCACCATCATCTAGCCAATGGTCGATGTTCTTCGTTCGTCTATAGGTGCTCTCAGCCAGCTGGTGGCATCGTGCCGTGCACAGCCTGAGTGTCACAATGCTGCCGTTACATCCAGTCAGTGGTTGATTTCGCGTTACGAGAACATCAAACGACATCGTGTGTGGCAGTTTGTTGCATGTCCGTAAACAATACAGGTCCATCAACGTGTTGACCGGTACTTGTGTGCTTCTTCCATCCATCCAACGTAGTGTGCCTGCACCAGTTTAACTAACGAAATATACTATGTTGGTAAAATGTGAAGTGGAATCGATTGGTAAACTGGCGACCATGAATTAACAAAATATGGTTGCTGGCCAAATGCGATTAGCAAATACCTTACCCTCTGAAAAACCTGTAGGGTTTAGTTTGAAATGGGCCAGCCCCAGAACTTACCTAAATGCTCCAGACTGTCTAGCTGCTGCCATGTTTGAGTCTTCCGTGTAACCAGAAATGAGCAGAAGTTAGTCATTATTCTAAAATTACATCTACAACGTGTTACTGCTTAACCTAATTTTGGTTAACCATAAACAAACCCCACTCTAAACCATGCACAATATTCGTATGACAAAAAGAGACGTACCAACCAGGAGTTAACCACATGTTGGACGTTTTTACGCGTAGTCCACAAACTAGTTTCTACCGACGTATCACCACACGCCAAAGCACAGTTGCTTTTTCAAAACGGTATTAGCATCTGCTTTATACAAACACTCGTCTTCTGTATAATTTACATCCGGAATGAAAAATTCGTTCCATCGTTTTTAGGCTGTTTATGCAACACGCTGGAAATCGGTCATCCGACAATACATGCAGGAACACACAAAACCTATATAAGGGTGAGCTGTCATCCAGTTGTTGATCGCATTGGAAAAATGCATCACCAAAGTATGAACACTTTCGTGATAATTCTGCTAATTTTGACTGCACCAAACAACTACGCTATCACTTTGGATCAGGAGATATACCATGACGGAGACTTAAAACTGGTCGACGGGCCTGCACCCACAATGGGTACCGTGTTGGTCTATCGGGGTTATAGTTGGGGTAGAATTTGTGATGATCATTGGACATTACGGGAAGCTCAAGTGGTCTGCCGCCAACTAGGAATGGGTCATGCGCTAGAGGCCTATCGCCGTAACCGTTATGCTTCGAAAATTAATGGTAAGTTCTGTTGTATTGCAATAGACGTCGTATTGTTTTTTTTAAGCCCAGATTGCTACTGCGTCCGATTTAGCCGTAATAAAGTTCTGAAGCAATTCTATACC
This sequence comes from Paragonimus kellicotti, assembly GCA_014220965.1. Lineage (NCBI taxonomy): Eukaryota > Metazoa > Platyhelminthes > Trematoda > Plagiorchiida > Troglotrematidae > Paragonimus > Paragonimus kellicotti. The sequence goes on along the minus strand of LOND01002022.1, from coordinate 96,388 downwards.
GACCTGAGAGTGACAGTTACATAGATAAGCATTATTGAAAATATAGCAAACATACGGGTTTTCTGAGACTTCCATTGTAACAGGTGAACCACAACTTTAACAATTAAGATAAGCTTACTGATTGGTCCACTTGAAAAACATCGAATTCCAGTTTACTGTTTAATGCAATTAATCAGTTGTGTACATCGTTGTCCGGACTAGCAGTGGAGGTTTCCCCTAGTTGGTGTTCATCATCAGTTCGCAGAATTAACTGTACGAATGACCTAATCACTGCTCTCATCGGCAATACCGTTTAGATTACTTGATCATCCCAGTAGGCGACACAGTGGAAGTCCTGTTAATCCCAACTAATAATCCTGTCACCAAGACTAGTCTTTCAGATTAAGTACATTGATTTCTTGTGATCTACCTGGAGGTAATTTTTATTGCTAACTCTCAACGGAAATGTTTGTTTATTGCAAGCTGAACATAAATGATAACTGGTCACAGTTTTCACAAAGTTAAGAGACTTTTCCGCAAGATCATGTAGAAAAGAAGCAATGTCTGGAGCATTTCACCCGTTGTAATGCCATTATTACTGTAATATGGGTAGTCAAGATGCAAAACTACTCGAGTGATTCTCAAGATGTCCATCTCCCCGATCACCAAATGAAACTATTATTAATACACAACCAACACGAGATGATCTCTACTTCCAGCTTAATTAATCCAACGATTGACCTGTGTCTTTTTGCTAAACCAAAGCTCACACATTTTATACCAACGAGAATTTCTTTAGTACTCTTATAGTATAAAAGAACGCATGACAAAATAGACAAGTAAATCGATACTTTTAAGATACAGTTGAGAGTTCATAACCAAGTAACCCTTCCTACCGTCATCGTCTTGCACGCCTAAAAAATGTTCATTCCAGAGGTATCTATTACATTTACACATATGGACGAAGCAGGAATTTGGAAGATGGAAATTGATTTGAGACTTCTAGCCACATACCGTTAATATACCAGATGACAATTCAAACCAAATTAGCATCACCGACTTTCTCAGTTGAAACATCTATTATTGTACATTGTACCCGGGGTTAAACTGTAACGTAAGCATAGTCAATAGACTCTTAATGTACTGCTGGAGCTCAAAGACGTTTCTCAGCGATTCATACCTAATTGATACCACTGTTTTTGCAACGGAGTCCAAAAGATAATCCGAGGATACTGTGTACAGTGGATTCCACTCAAAGACAAACTAAACTGTTCGGTTTGGTACCCCCCCAGATTTCGGTACAAAACTGTGATTCTGATTAGTAATCTCAGCGTCTTATTTGATTTTAATGTTTACCTCAACTATCCGAATTTTCGTCGGTAATCTAAACCAGTTAAATGATCTATCGCATGATAGATTTGCTAGGACGCATTTTCTTTAGGAAAAATCTAATGGAAGCTGTCTCACGTTATAAACTTTCACACGTTTATCTGTCAAAACAAAATGTTGTTACTGTTTTGCTAAGATTCCACAGAATTGCCGGAATGCAACCGGTGTTAATGAACTGCAAACGTTTGTCCATTACTTTCACATGTTTCGCATTGTTTGAGAATATGCAGCTAGCCCAGGTGTTGTCACCTCTTGACTGATTAGTTAGGGGCGCAGTTCACTTCAGGAATCCTGCCTTAAAGTATAAACCTTGGTGCCGTCAGCTTTATACGAAACTGACCATGTCCCCCCCCCAAGTGAAACAGGGGAACCAGGTAGAACCAAATGAAGCAAATCTTGTGTGTATGAGTTCGCTCATGTGTAAATGTTGTTGATGCCATTGCAGACAGTAGTTAACCAAAATCATTGTAAGGTTTATAAACATAAGAAACCATACTCACTAGTTACTTAAAACGATCAACAAACTTCATTAATATCATTCGTTTTGGTGTTTTCTATTATTTAACTAGTTTCGCAAGTTGGATGTGTAATAATACACTGGTTTTTGGAAGAATTAAGACGTTTCCTTGATGGCCTGTTTATTTTAAACCAAATTGAAACACATGAACCGGTGATAAAAACAATGCCTTTTGTGCTTCTCTTCGAAGAAGAACCGAGAACAAACTGTCAACGAAAACACATGCCCTCGCTGGTACAAATGTTTAGGTCAAACAATATCAATTTCATTCCCGCGCAACTTTTCCTCGATTGACATCTGTTACCGGTCACCGGTTAATGCGCGATTACTGCTCCGTTAAGTGTTAACGTTCTACAAGTTTCTTATCGATGAGTGCATAGTCCAGCTAGAATGAGTTTGCGATTTTACAACCTGCATCTATCACATGGTCTGATCGATCCCGAAAGTGCTCAGTCGGAATAATACTTATGACGAAGGTGACGAGCAAAACGCTTGAACTCCTGTCGATATCATCAACGTAGACCACTCTGGCGCACTGTAGAAGAAACCAAGTACAACGTCCCATAGTCCATGGTTATACCCTTATCTCGACTCCATCCGGTCGGTCGCCAGTCTCGACTGTTTCCTCAATCAGCACATACGGGTAACTCGGCCTAGAAAGATAGTTGTATCCTTAAAGCACGCTGGGAGTCAATACTTTTTCAACTTGGCTTAATGTGTGCTAGTCGAATGTCAGAAATACTGACGTCCATCGCTGACAGGCAGGATGAATTAAACATGTTAAGACGCTGTCTGTACAGTAATTTGGATAAAACTTTGGCGTTCACACACAGCCAAGAATGGGGCTGCATTTCATCCAAGGAATTTGTAGCAAAGTTGAATGTTCTTTGGACATTCCGGTTGACGCTGAAGAACGAAGTATTTGCTTGCCACGCGTTCAGTTCCTACATTTATTCCTCGGATCGCGGCTACGAGTAATCCTAGGAAAACAGTAGGTCAGAACAGCCTCGCAGACAAGTTAACCGCAACTAACGTAAGCGTCCGTCTCCTCTACCGCTTCGGACGAAATTTCCGATGATTTTCTTGCACAAAAGAATGTTTGCAGGAAAACAAGAAGCAATAAAATCAAGCTTTCCTGTTCTTATTTAATTAGTGAATGGAACAAACTGAATTAGACTGCGTAACACAGCGAAAAGAATACCATTTGACGGTGTTGGTTAGATTCTCAAGAGTGAATTAACTGCACAAAAACAGTAACATTTGTTTCAGAAGCACGTGCTATTGCTGATTAACTTATATTCATACCGATCTAATTACTGATTCCGTAGTGG
>LOND01002022.1:81743-93072 GCA_014220965.1 Paragonimus kellicotti | reverse complement strand
AGTCTGATTAGATCCCGAATGTGCTCAAGATGAATAATATCTAATGATCGCGATGACGAGAGCAACGTTAGAACTCCTGTCGATATCATCGCCGTAGACCACTCTGGCGCATTGTAGAAGAAACCAAGTACAACGTCCCATAGTCCATAGTTAATACCCTTATCTCCACCCTGTCCAGTCGGTGTCTAGTCTCGACTGTTTCCTCAACGCAGTAAAAACAGGTAACTCGTGATAGAACGATACTTGTATCCTGAACGCACGCTAGGAGTAACAACGATGTTTTCGACTTGGCTGATGTGTGTCAGTCAAATGTCAGAAAGACTTACGTTCATTCATCTATTATACGATCGTCCATCGCTGACAGTTAAAATGAATTAAACGCATTAGTGCACTGTCTGCACAAGGGGTTAGATAAAACTGTCGCCTTGACATCAAGCCAAGAATGGGGTTAGAAGCCACCCTGGGATTTGCAGCAAGGCTGCATGTTCTGTTTGTTTTTCGTTGGCACTGCATGAAGAATTCGGTGTTTGTCACGTATTTCGATGGCACATTTATTCCTCATAAGGTGGTCTCGAATAGTTCTGGGAAAACATTAGGTTATCACAAAGTTGACAACGACTCAACTGTGAGTAACCATTAAATGCTTCCTAACACACCGTTTTGCGGTGTTTTTGGCAAATCACCGAGAAATGACAGATATCTTAAAAAATGCTCCCAAAACGTATCATTCCATGCGATAAACTCATGTAAGCCGTCGAGTGGAATATTGAACTCCGGCTCAACTCATCCAATCAATCATAAAAGTTTCATGTTTAATGTAGCTTTATTCACGAAGGCCAGTCACTTTTGTTAGCAATAGAGAAAGAAAGACATGCTCATATCAGAACTGTAGTCCGTCCTGTAAACGCGTAGCAGGCGTTCGACGTCGTCAAATAACACGTGACGAGAACTATCTGTTTCTATAACCATGATCTAGTCGGAGTCAATAGTTTTCGCGATTGTCTTTTAAAAAATACGACCATGATACATGCTCGCAGTCAGAGGCATTTTTGTTCGTCGGTATATTGCGTTCATCCAGACAATATCCATCAGTATTTCATTATTAATTGCAGGTAATAACGTAATTTGGATACATTCATTGTTCCAACTTGTTCCGTCCGTTGCAAATAATGAACTACTGCCCTTTGAGAAGACAGATTTGATAGGGCACAAGAATGTGCAGAAATCATACGTTGGCTAGTCGTTTCAATTAACTTATAAGCATGTCTGACCTAACCCAGCAGAAATGTGATTAGTATGACCGACATCAGCCTGTCACTTGGTAATGTCAAAATGATTTCAAAACAAACGCTCATTTTTATTGAGGCATCAGACGATACTGTAAATGCTGGCAGTAAAATTACAGGCCTATTCCGGTTGGAGTATGCGCTGTTCGATAAAAAGCATGTAGGTCGTTAGAAGTCCTAACGGAGGGGTAATCACACATTAACTGGTGACTGTTAGGAAATTTGAAACACTGAGTTCCCTTTAACCACTTCATCAGAGCAGAAAGAAGACATATTGCGATATGTTAACATTTCATTTACTCTCATCAGTCGCAAACGTAAAACATGCTAGTTATATACATCATATAGATAGGGACAAACAGGGACTAGACACATCTACAAGCACACCAATTATTATGTAATCACGACCATGGCAACCCGATAGGTTGCCTCAACCACTTTTGTGCACATAACGTCGGCTGGTAAGTTCGAATGAGCATCGCTTCGCAAGAAAGCTAATAACTTCGGGTTTCGATTGCGCAACAATATCTTGAATGAGTTTAATGGGTCAACTTGGTGACCTGTTGTCATGATGTGTTTAGCAATCGATGACGTTGGATTTCGAGCCGTCAGTGCACCAAGTTGAGGCTGGTTGCATCATCTGTTGTTTCAACCACTTCGGGATGTGTTCGGCGACTCGCTGTGATAGTTGTCGATCTGTTCTGCCTATGTAAACGTCACTGCAACTGCAAGTGAACTGGTACACAACATGGGAGACAGAACAGTTTGACAAACTACTTTCGCGATTGCGGAGAACTGGTCCTCTGGTGGTTTGAAATAAGCGCAACTGCGCAGCCGCATACGTTCGAGCCAGAGCAGACTTTAATTTGTTTATGTCGTTGGCTAGATGGTCACCTTTGAATGGCAAGAATAGGAAAACATCCTTCTTTTGAGCCGTCAGTATGGGCTCAATGCTCTTCTTCACCGTATTATGTGTTCCGATGAATTTGTCGGGTTATCCATTTGCTAATAAAGTGAACTGAGCGCTGTAACGTGCCATCCGCACGTCTAGTAATGAGTACATCCAAAAAAGGTAAACTATTGTTCGATTCAACTTCGTGAGATAAAGATAGGTTGGGATGAATATTATTAAGAAAGTTGAAAAACAGGTCAAAATGAGTAACATCAGTAAAAATTAAAATATCATCAACGTATCGTTTGTACAATAACGATTCGGCTATATAATCCGGGACTTGCCGCTCAATCATTCCTAAGAAGACGTCCGCTAGTGTTGGACCTAACGGACTACCCATGGCAACACCGTCTATCTGTTTGTAAGCAAGTCCCTCAAAATCGAAACGAATGTTTTCTGTACATAACAAAATAAGATCTTTGAGGTATTCAAGTGGAACACCTATATCACAGTTCTGACTCGAGATAGTCACAAAAAATCAACTGTCTCACGAAGGGGAACATTTGTAAAAAGAGAATCAACATCCATGGAATACATTACTTGGGTACTCACCGAAGTGTTTTCTAAGATTTCAGCTAATTCGAAAGAGTCCTTCAAGCAATGTGGGGATAAAACTTTACGGATGGGATCCAGAATGTCCACTAGCCAACGAGCAACTTTATGGTATGCAGAATTGTTCATGCACAAGATCGGGCGTAGAGGTGTACCATCCTTGTGTACTTTTGGAGCACCTCTCAATCGGGGTGTTTCCGTGCCAACTGGTTTCAACTGTCTATATTGAGCTTCAGATGTGTCCATGTAACAACAGTATCTGAAGTTGCCTTGCAACTTGCTTTTCCAACAATATGTTGTTTTCTGCTGTCTGGTCCAATTTGAACTTTCTCTGGTCTTCCAAAATGGTGTTCATTTTCCTTAAATACTCGTCCTTGGTCATGACGACAACACCAGAGCCTTTATCCGGTTTAAGGAATACCAGATGTTTGCATGTCTCTTAGTTCCTTCATGGCCCGATAGTGTTCCTGCTTTAGACAGCACTGTTGGTGAATGGGCGCCGACAAAACTGGTTGGAGATATCCACCAATTTTGCACGGAGCCAGCCTGTCTCATCAGAAGATGTCGGCGACAGTTCCTTCAGTTGGTCATACATGTATTCAAATTGAACTTGTGTGTTCAACTTGTTAACATTCTTGGGCGGTATTTTGAACTTCAGTCCAAGTGAGAGAACCTCCAGCTGCGTCTGGGTGAACTCAGCAGAAGAAAGGTTATGCACATGTTTGAAACCATCACCAGGAAACACTCATTTCGGCTGATCGTGAAAGACAGCGCTGAAGAGAGCGACGAGTTCTACCCTAGTTATTTCAAGGGTGTCTCTAGAGAAAATGCCAATGTAACTAAACTTGCGCTTGAATGAATCGTGTATCTGCAAGAGTACAGTTGTTTTCTTTGATGGTTTTCACTTGGTTCTTATTCCGATAAAAGCATAAAAGTTACTAACTTGGTCAACGGTTCATATATTTCAGTTTTCGTTTGAAAAGCGTTTACATGTAAATTTTCTCATACTTTCCAAGCATTAGTAATATTTTTCTACGTTAAGCCTTTACAACTCATTGATTGATGAAAGCACCGGAATGGATATTAACTTCTTTGAATGAAAGTAGTGAATTTTTGCTTCTGGTTTAGCTTGTTTATTTAAGATGGTTTTTCCTTTTTTCGAAAACCTTAAGATGATTCTGGACAAGCAGTGTGGAAAATGACAAAAACACTGTCAGAATTCACACATAGAAACAAACGAATAGATTCACACGCACACAATTTGCCTTAGTTAGTTCTGCTTGATTCCTGCCTTCGATTGTGAGAGGATACGGTCCAGTTCAAAACGCCGCTGAGGACAAAGAGATCTATAATTTGAAACCAGGTTTCTCAAGCAGATTGCAGCTCTGCTTAATGAATCGAACGGAGTTGGTTCTGAAACAGGTGGGTTAAGCGCGCCTTTTTAAATGATGCGTATCCGACGAAAGTCGTGGGAAACGTTTGTTTTATCAAAACACTGTGTCTGGTGAAACTTTAGCAAAATACGAACAGCGTGTATAATAAGGGTATAAGTGCGCAGGATTCTCATCCCGCACGTGTGAGCTCGACAGAACGAATGGTCACGAATAACACAACAGAATTGGGTGGATTCTCAATTGCTTGTCAAAGTAGACTATCTGAATTTTCGTAGTTTGAATAAATTCAACCCACAAAATCAACCGGCTCGTTCTCAGCCAAATTTTACCGAAGGAAAGTGTCAGCGTGCGTAGCTCACCTGACTAATGCGTAGCATTACGAGATAGGTTAACAGGAGAGCGGTGAAACCGCTTCTTTCAACATAACACTCACCATCGAAATGTACATATTGAAAGTAGTCAAGCGGAAGTCTACCTTCGTGGTCGCACAAACATCGATACCAAATCCAAGTTACTTCGTTTATTAGTAAATTTCTAAGAACTTGAAGACTTGCAAGAGTTTATATATCTCGATGATTTTTCCTTTGTATACACAATTATGCAATTCGCATCAAGTTGTTTTACTGAGTAGTATTCTAGCAGGTTTGTAGTTGGCATTGATGAACTTTGCTCCAAAGTCCAAAAGCTCACTTTCCTTTTCTGACGTTCACTATTCTTGTTAATGACTTAGTTTAAATTTTATTCACTCGAGCGATATTTCCAGATCCGTCATTATTCAATTTATTTCTTTCAAACCCTGCAACATTTGAAAAAATTGTCCGACAGTAAAGTTAATCGTTTGCCCCAATCTGTTATTGCCGCACACATTCGAGGCGTTTCGGAAATTAGCCACTCTTTCAACGAACGCCCCTACACGGAAAGTCAGCTTTTTCTTGCCTGCTCTGTCATCTTTAAACCAATTAAACGGCTGTTAATGAACCGTGACTGCCTTTGTCTGTCTAGCTGACGAGTTTGTGGTGGACCACATTCTCTCGCCCCAATACTTACACAAATATTAACATATTTATTCGTCCTTCCAGAAAGAAACCATTGACGAGACAGCCCAGTAGTTGGCTCTCTTGGGAGAAACCAATGCATTCCTGTTGAAGTATAAAGGGAGAAATTATTAGTTCGCCACAGAACCAAAGCTGGGCGTTTCTCAAATTCATTACCAATTCGTATTTCAAATAAAAACAATAAAAGCAAAAAATGAAATGGAAATTATTTCACTTGAGTGTAATTTCAGTGACCGACGAACATACAAAAGAAACGTTCTGAATAAGTTCGACGTGTAGCGGTTACGGAGGTTCAGTAAATTTCTGTGAATACTGCTTTGCTTCCAACGGACTAACGAAATGTTCATAAGGATATCTTCATCTGTCTATAGCCGTCGTCCAAATATAAACTGCTAGACAAGTATGTTACAAAACAACCAAAGTATGCGTTAAAACTCGACGAAATTTTCGAAACCCCACTCAAACCTATGTTCATTCACATGCTGTCAGTGATCATTGTGATCGACCAATTTCACATCACTGGAAACATGAAGCAGTTGGTTCTGTTTCAATGCTTTGTACAGCCATCGGATAGCACTTGAAGTATAGATCTAGAGGAATAGCGGTTACCAAATTAAACGCATCTGTTGTGTCTAAGACTACATTTTCGGTCGCTACCCACGTTTTGTTTTATACTAACTGCGTGACGACAGTTTTATTGTCTGTATTGCCATGGTGTCTAAAAAATGTTATTCAGTTGTTGATTTTAGATTCGTAGGTATGTGTTATTCTTGTTTAAATTTGAGCGTAAAATTTGACGGGGCCTCTTCACACAGTCGTTCAAAAAATGAACAGGATACTGTGCAGTTCAGAGCTAACGCAAATTTTAAGCGAAATACGGAAAATGCAATTTTTCCATGAATGCTTAATTTTTTTCAACGCCCGAATGTTCCATTTTTCCGGACAGATTGACGAGAGCGAGTGCTGTGATTTTGTTTTGCTCCCGGAGATGAATCGATCTCCTGGGCATCGTTGCCAACGGGGTTAAGTCTCAGTCTCCCTTGAGCTCCACATTTGAACTTCCGTCCGGACTAAATACAATCCAACATACTGACCGCTATAGACTTTAGATGTAGATATGAGTTGAGACGTCTAGAATTGACTTGCAACTCACGATTTCGCCACATGAAACAAGACGAAAAGTTTTGCTTTGAAATGAGGGATCTGAAGATGACACTATTATTTCACAATACCGATTGACGTGTGTCCGGAACGTGTATGGCTCCTACCTACCTGTTGGCGCTTTTAACCAAACTGTCAAGGGCTCATTTCATAGTGACTTGTAGCAAGCACAATTGCTCCGGACACTGGTTAGATAGAAGAATCGACTGTTGCAATTATGTCACGTTCTGACCGATTGACATAGTCATGTGTAAATCTTTGAATATTTTTTTTTCTTGTGTGTCACCTTTGACTTACTTGGTCACCAGCATTTACTTCGATAGAAAATCATTGGAGACAATTTTACCGCAAGCCCTCTGAGTCTAACATCCACTACACAATGACCTTTTTCCTACGCGCATCACACGTTTCCTTCGGATTCGATATACTTGATTGCATTAATTTATAATCCTACCCGACCAGTTATTTCCATTTCATTTTGCTGAACATTGGTGAGCTTGAAAAGATTCTAATTTGTCCTACTAACAATCCTGTTCGATTTCCAACACAGTCGCGATTTAAATAAGAACAGCTATTCTTCTGACAGCCTTTTCATTGAGCAGCATAAGTGTTGCCTTTTAAGTGCGACGCAGCTTCGAGCACATCTGGCTTAGTCAAATGATAGTTGGTTGACGCCCAAATTACTGGCAGCGAGGTCAAGCATACACAACACCAACTAAGTGACGGTTACTATTTAGCTCTCAAAACGTCTTACGGTAATGTGACCAGAAGACATTGAGCCAGTGAATAAGGTTGAAGGGACCTTAGAAAACTGTGACCGAGTAATAACGTCGCGACTAGCATTCTTGTCATTCTAATCTGGTTCGCAGGCTTCGAAAAGCTATTGTCCATTCGCTCGGAAGATTGATTTTCGTCGACTTGTGCAGCCCTATAAGTTTACTGCTGGTGTACGTTCTAGAATCATTCTCATTAACATTGACCAATGAGGTGCATGCGAACTAGTATGAATCAGAGAAACGTTTGACAGATGAAACACATGCCTCGCGGACCCAATAGACAATAGGTGATTAGATATCACGTGATTATTTACACAGTTTGCAGTAGTTGAATTCAAATCTTCATCGGGAACCCTATATTTGCAAACAGAATGTAGTCTACAGGATGGATGAAGAAGTTACATCGAGAACACAAAACTAATGCCTTCAAATTCCAACGTGTGATATGAAATTCATCAAATTATTCAGGTCAAGACCGTCGTAGTTCGATTTTTCGTGTTAATAACATTTCAAAAAGGGTACGTTTTTCACAAGCTATTGTGTGTCTCAATAAGTGCTTGCGTTTCTGAAAAAATTGGCGCTCTGAAAAAAATTTAAATATATATTCGAACATCCAAACAAGTTTAATCGTCATATAATGATTTGGATTCTGGACGGATTTGACTGGCGCTCGCTTCTTTGATATAACTGTTCAATCGGTTATCTCAATAGCTCAAGTTAGTTCCGGAAGTGCAAGCGACTTTTAAAATACACGGCAATAGCAGTCCTGGATATATGGGTTTTGAGAAGGAAAGGCGAAATTACGTCAAAAAATGCTTAAGCCAGTCCGGCGTTCAGTCTCAAATGCGAAACTGCCACAATTGTCACGATTTCGATAACTGGTTATCAGGCGGGGCAAAATATTATAACCAGTAGCAAAAGTTACACAATAAATCACCACTTGTTGACATGAACTTACACTCAATTTTTTCAGCTGTTTGTTGATTCGTTTATTTTTACACATTCCGTTCACGATGTAATTAAACATTTGTCTATTTCACTTTCAGCAAACTACTTCATGGATGAAGTGCATTGCACTGGACAAGAGAAACGATTGATTGATTGTCGCTTCCCTGGATGGGCAATCCATGATTGTAAACAGAATGAGGAGGTTGGAGTCAAGTGCGCCTACAATGCGCCCGTAGTGCTGAGACCAGAATGGAATCCATTAAATTTGGAAATGAACAAATCAGAACTGTTACGCATGAGAGCGGTAAGTTAATCTGTCCCATTATTCAAACGTATTGAATGAACTTCTGGTAAGAATTTGTTGGTATAATAATGGGGCACTGACGCGTAAAATACGAAAGGTGACATGCACAAATTAAGCTGTCTACTAGGGGACACTTTCCTTATGTTCTACGGTATTGATTTAAACTGCATTGACGGTGCACGGAATGAGCTCCAGCCAAACTAATATGTTCTTTCCATTACTGAGGATTCATCTACGTGGTTGTGGAGCTCGCTTTTATGCACTATGAAAACATCCACACGATCGGCCTAACTGACATGAGAGGACTTTCAATGAAAATCGGCGTGGAACTCGAAAGGTTATTAATGATGAGAACAGCTAGAAGATGAGAGCAAAACCTGCATTAAATCTGCTGGAAATCAAATGGGACGTCTTTTTTAGATAGTGTGGAAGGTCAAGGTCAGGTTAGAGCAAACAGGTGATTTTTGTGCTAATACAGATTCACGTTTGAAGACATCTGACTAGTTAGGCAGACAGCTTATCGTTGGCAGATAACCGTTACTCAGAAAAAACACTTCAATCCGTCTGATTCACTATCGATCGAAACAAGCGATGACAAACGACGGAATGGATGTTACCGTTGTTCGTTCACTGCAGTATTGTATTTGGTAACCGGAATTGTTTACGAACTTTTCACTTACCTAATCGTTACAAATGTCCATGTATTGATTTAGTCTTCTTCATAATTGAGCAAAGCCTTAAGTCCACAGTCATTCAAAAAAATTTCCAACGCTACTGTTTCTGTTCTAGTTAAGAAAACACAGTGCGTGACGATAGCGACTAGTCATTGTCGCATTCTAGTGACCCTTGGTTCAGAAAACTTCTCAGGCACTTCCTAACGACGTCTCATCCGTGTACGGGAGGTCTTCCATTTCAAACAGTATACATTCTACTGCATAACGTAGTATTTCGGGAGTGCATTCTTGAAAGAGTTTACATAGAATGTTTCACAAAATTCCGTTTGTGAGAACCTAGTTAAACTAGCTGACGAAATCGCAATCTTTTAGTTTGCCTAACACACTTGTCAGTTTGTGGATTATGCCCTAAAACTGTAATGTTTTTTTCCACCTTCGTTTAGTTCGTTTTTTCAGACGATTGTTCAGAACAGGTTTTTAAATGCTTACGACCTATATAAATATAGCGCAGTTCAGAATTCCGTGTTTGCCCCGAAGGTTTCGACCAACCACTAGAGCATCCAATCGATTGTCAACTTTTTTCGGTCGCACTGCAATGGCTAGATAGTTTCGCGTCTATAAGCCCTACCAGTCCATTAGTAACCATATTCTGACTGGCTTCAAATCAATCTCTAGTTTATCGTCACTAAAATAAGAATTTTACCATCTACTTAGAGAATACTCAAAAATCGTTAGAATTGCATGTGTAAAACCCGTCCAGACAATATTGAATTCTGAACTCGTTTGCGGTTCTCCTGGTGACTATAGAGTGGGTGCTGCTTGTTGTGTTAACAGCCCTCAGGTTGGATTTTACTCGTTTGGGTTACGAAACCTACGATGTGAAGCCCCGTCTTCACACGATACCATTCCGCGCATTGTAATAACTTAGTCCAATTTCACCAGAATGTTCAGCATAGTAACTCAATCTGACCAAACTTGAATTACTGAGTAGTCGAAGATTTAGTTCATTTTCAAGTTGAACGTCAATCTCAGTTGGATGAAGCCCTCACTTTCAAGTGTTCTTTTAACCAGCTCCTTTCGTAAAAAGCAATGGTCTCAAGCCTCGCTAATTCTTGCTACACCCGAGATGTGGACTTCGGTCACGCTTTCTTGATGCAAGCGTGTTGACCGCTGCGTCATCGACCGAGTATAGTTTGACTCCAGTAGTCAACATGGTTTCCTCGTGAAGGTAAGACCAAAGTTCTTACTCCGGTCATGGCAAGGATATACAATACTGACTAACTTTAACAACAACGACACATGAATTTAGTGCTTCTGTATATTAGAGACTAAATAGAAAGTGCTTCTGAATGCGAAGACTGCCATCAATTATGAGCGATGTTCAACTTGAAATCAAATCGGAATCGTGACATACCACACGTTGTGGTTGCATGCTTACCGTTGAGTATATGGTAAAAAAATTTCACTTGCCTTTTTCAACTTGTTTCGAACTGATAATTTGCGTTTTTTCTGTTCACTGATCTAGACAGTGACTGTAGCTAACTTCACGTTGACATTGTACTGACTTGGCATGCCACAAATCTTCGTCAGCAGGTCCTAACATTCTAATGTCCTGGGAGAGAGGAATCTAAGAAAAGTGTGACACAATAGCATCACATCAACAAGCAAAACAGAAGTCCCTTTGCCATCGTTATTTAGAACAGAATATTCCCTAAAATACACTGACACACAGAATGGTTTGCAAATTGATTTGTAATACATCTTGTTGAACTGGATGGCAATTTAACGTGGCTTCTATTACTTGGTATAGACCTTTACAAGTGAGCAGTGAACTCACACTGACAGAAAGCTTTTGGTTTGCTGGGGTCATTTTTGAAAGGTTATTTATTCCGAGTTGATATTAGTAAATGGGTAAATAAAGAATATGTCAAGCATCTGGCCATCTGTGTACCAAGCTGTGGTGTTTCTGTTTCTGTATCTAAACGCTAAAAATAGTGTGTTTACTTCAGTTTATTCGGTTGCGTTGTGCTCTTAAGCATTAACAACGTTGCAGTACGTAGTTACCTTTTGAGTTCTATTTGCATCCGCCAGGAACGTGTTTCTGTAAGACAGCGTCACTTGGACATTAAGATCCCGTGAAACATCCAAGTATACACCAGTCTTAGAAGTCTGAGTCTGAATCCGTTCTGTTTATTCCTCTGTTATTACTGCACTCGCAGTTGTTTGC
>LOND01002022.1:52028-63960 GCA_014220965.1 Paragonimus kellicotti | reverse complement strand
ATTATTATTATTATTATTATTATTATTATTACGTCCGTTGGCCTATCTGAATCCACCCTAGTGGAGCATTTCGCGTAAATCAGACGCGACACATCTGACATCTCCGACTGTATTCACTGATATCAAGCAGCTGCCAGCGTAAACATTCTCATCTACAGCTTTACCGGCCAGCTTGATAAATCAATTTCCGTTTTCTATTGAAATGTTCATAAGTGCATATTGTGTGCGAAAGGGCGAAGGAGTGGCCTGAAAGAATGCACCACAATTTCATACGTGCCCTGTGGGCTGAGGATTGACTCATCGCCCCACCAAAGGAAGCCCACTTGTCACTTTTATGAACGTTCATCTGCAAAACATTTCCTCCAATTCTAGACAAGGCCGTTAAACTCATTTGGGACCCTGTGCCTCAGCTGGACCAATACAATAACAAATCAGGTAGGACAACCTCTGTCCTTCGTCATTTAATTTCTAGGCCACACTAAGCTCAAACTTGCGCGTGAAGCTACGGAATTTCAAGGGCGACCCTTTGGAGGGCTCTGGCCCGATCGCTGATAAGCCCACACCGGTGACTAAGTTGTGGATATATTCCTCTATATAACTCCCTCGGAACTCATAAGCATGAGGTCTATCAAACGCGTTGGTCGGAAGAACTTCTGCATCCGTCCTCCCGGATGGCCTCTCAGGCTTACTGAACACAGACCTTTTCTTCAATCTCTTGCGAACTTCTAATTGTGCCGTTAATCTTGTGGCTCCTCTTCTTTTGGACGCATCTCTTCTTCACGCCGTCTGTCGCCCGTCACCAAATTTTGCTCAGGTGAACACTGAGTTATAGCCGGGACAATGTTAAGGAGTTTGGATACACGCTACATCGTCTCCGGTGGGCTGTCACCGTCCTTACAGTTATTCTTGGGCATCGAAACCGCTCAGCATGTGGGGTCCAAGCATACCACAGCCATATGAAACAGCACACGATTCATCATTCTCAGACACGTCCCAGTGAAGATCAAGAGAAAAGTTATAACAAAAGGCTTGAACGAAAGAGGAACTGGAGTGAGAATAGTGGAAACATTTAAGGATGTCTTCATACCACCATCAGCGTGGGTCACCTAAGGATCACCGATTAGCTGCGAGAGATTGGGAACGAAATCATCCTCCGCATAAAGAGGCATAGCGGGCAAGCTCGACTGTGCGGGTGTCCTCGGGGAATATTCCGGCGATTGGTAATCAGGAGAATGCACCAGTGCATCAGGTATGTCAACTTCGATCTGCTCCGCCAGGGTAACCAAGGAAAGATATCCTACAACTAGTTGGCAGGCAGATTTGGTATCCATGAAACGGATATAACGAGCAATGTTAATCCCGGACGTTTAGTGGTAGTTCGAGCAACGCTCAGTCTACTCACGACGTCTGTCATAGGCTGGATCTAGAATAGTCGCGTCTGTAAGCAACGAGCGTCTATAAATTCTGAGCCCGCTGAGCAACCGATTCGGATCCAAAAGGGAAGACGGTCGTATTGGCGAGTTTCTTATTTATAAAGTGCTAAGTTGCAAGAAACTTGGTATATAGTAAATGGATGAAGATTACAATAAACCTCGATGGTGAATCCACTGAGTATACGAGTTCCGAGACTAAGGGTTATAATAATAATATATATTTCTCAACGCATTCGTGAAAGACATGCTCGGATGTGCGCGATCGTGACAGATAATTACAGGCGTTACAAATCAACAAATGTTTACATTGTAAGACAAACATGAAGTCTGCTGACAAAAGAATGCATAATCAGACAGAGGTAGGTTGCGGTTTACGAAAGTTTGATACACACATCAGTAAGAGAAATAGTTCGCTCATTCCTCAGATTCTGTTCCAAAGATTAAATGTTATACTAATTTCTCTTATACAAGGTTATGTGGGGACGATATTTCAAATATTTCAAGGTCATGCCGGGAAATACGTGCAAATGCATCTTCGAGGGGTTCCGCCATTATTTGACATAATTGGCTACGGAAAATTTGAAATACAGCAGTCGCGTAGAGGCGGAGCGATCAAGCGCAAATAAAACCAGGTTGCATAGGAACAATGGTCCAGCAATGAGAAGTAAGAAAAGCAAACTTCGCGAGCACCAGGTTCCACAAGTAATCGATGCAAGATTTAGCAACACATCAAAGAAAGTTCGCCGGAGATGTGTATTGTCAGCAAAGTACAATAGCCGGCAATTGGCTATTCGCACAACTATCAAAATTGACGCGACAAAACAAAAACAACCAGGTCAAGGTCCAGTTAATGGCCAGAAACAGGAGGGGTATAATATACAGGGGTAAATATTTGGTGGGGGAATAGGGTTGGATCGGATTTTCACATGACTGAACTTCGAAAGTCGATACACCTACGAATCGAGGTACTTCAACCGGTAGGATAGAGTCACCAACCTTCATGTTCCATTAACCCTCCGTCAGTTCATGGTGCCCCTGAACGCAGGGTAAGTACTCCCTGATCCAGCGTTTTTAGAACACACTCGCTGGATGACCCGTATGAGGTCACTGGCAACATGTATTTCGCCGCTGATTTTATGAATATTCGATAGCCTACCGCTGAAAGATGTCCACCTGATAAATACCACTTTTCTCCTCCAGCGACCTCAGTTGATATGCGAGGACGTCATCGTAAACTTGAGCCTTGCCACTGTCATCGTATACAGCCTTTTTCGTACATCACCGGAAGAGCAATGGAAGGGACAATGCTGGTGAGCATACTTAACGTTTCGGCGTTGACAACTACACCTCGAAAGAGGGTGGTGAGTAGTTATCCGTTGAACCACAGAGCGTGAGTTCATTCTATAAATAAATCCTCCTGTGCACACCAAAACCAACCCAGTCAACGGCAAACTGATAAACTTTCTTGAGCAGCATCCCCATACGAACAACAGGTAACGACCCAACAGCCAGCTGTTACATAGTAAGTATATACAGATAGAAATGTGTTTGAAAGTGTAGGACCTTCTCGTGTCAAACACGATCTTCAGAACAACGGGTTCAATGTACAACATGAACTGTCGACACTTGCGGGCTTTCCATCGGTCATCATCTTCTCACTTACTTGGATAGTTGTGGATTAAAAATACGGTTCAGTCTGAGACTATTTTAACCTACATTATAGCGGTTCCGGGTAATCTGACGTTTTACCGCAAAACCTGAAGGTGAGCAATGACTTTGTCACTCCAAGACAGCTCATGTACATATAGCTTAATGGAAGTGTGAGAACCATATTCTTTCGGTGGACTTCAAATGGCAGTACACCAGTATGATGATATGGTTGTACACCGGAGCAGAATCCAGGGTCCGTTTTCAGCAGATAATCGCAATATGGAAATACCACACGTCCGTCAGAATAAAAACTATGGGCAGTGCACTTCTCGCATAAGAAATAACCACAGTGATACGTCACTTACTGGACGGTGGCACGTGCGAGCGCATCAGCGATGAGGCAGTCCAACTATCAACTGTATATCTTCTCACTTCCTGGCGACGAAGTCCGCATCTTTCTAGTTCCAGCAAATTTTGACTGATGTCCTTAGAAAAGTGGTGGGCATTCTCCAGTATGAGTGACCGCAAAATATTCCGACAGTGGAATTTGGGTCAGCGGAGTTGTCAAGCGACCCAGAATGGGCCGTAACTACATACGCAGGCTTTTGAACAAGCCTATTCTGTGTACCTGCATTTTGGCCGTGTCGTACCCTGGACGGTTAGGCAACACTGTCTGAAGAAAGCTGCTAAACCCGGAATCAGAATTAACCTACCGTTTATAAATTGGCGAACAGGATGACGGGGATTACCCCTCAGTGTCCGCTAATACCTGAGCATTTCTGGACAAAGGTATCGAAGTTTCTTGGGCATCACGTTGGCTGAGGCGGTGGACACACCAGCATTAATGGCAACCCTTCGAGCGACCTGTCTGATGGCCAGCTTGTGGAAACGTTTCTCGCAATATGTAGACGTTAACAGTTCATAACCAGTGTCGTTTACATGGGTGAGGCCTCACCCGCAATCAAGTAAACTTCACGTGCTGAATCTCCACGGATTTTCTCATTCCGTCAGAATTTGTGTACTGCTTCCTGCGGAGTTTCCTCTACAGCAATTTTTCCAGGTAGAAACAGCAGTTCATCGAAATCAGTCTTCGTAAAAGCGTCCGCTTTCTTCACGTTAACACACGAACATGATAAACCGCGCACGTGTGTTTATACCTTAGCGTCAAACGTAATCAACCTATCGTAATCTCTTGAAACATTTTTTTCCAACGTTACTGCTGCGATTAAGAAAGTTGAAGCAAAGAATAACGTTAGAGCACAGAAAATGGCGGTGCTTTGTCGGGTCAAAAATTCAAATTGTCGCGTATTACATAATAACACCGATGTAAATAAAAATGAGTGTGTGACGAGTTTACTGTGTTGTTGGTCACAACGCGGTTATAAACACTTAGAATATCGTTTATCAGCCTACTTTGTCGTGCACCGCGTATGAGACGAATTAGCTATGCTCCCAGTTGAGATTTTAATGGGAAACTCAGCAGGCAGTCGACTGTCCTGCGGGCGCTTTATTTGCTACCTGGAAATATTGCTGCGGTAAAAGTGGCTGTCTTCACCCACCGCTGTTGGTTTAATCATAGCCGACCATACACTATTTGTACTTTGACACAAGGGTGGTAACCCCTTGTTTTGGTTAGCCAGGTAGATAACAAGTGTACTGCAAACTCCCCGAACCACCCCGAACTTTGAAGGTACTCGAGTGCATCTCTGCGGCGCCTTATGTGGATCATTTTCTGCCTCTAAGTTCCTAATGATCTATGACCTGACCTTGTGGAAAGCACCATTTTTGTTGCTAGGAGACGTATGAGACAGAAAACCGATAATTCATGGACCGAGGCCACTTGGGCAGCCAATTAAAACGTAAAAAGACAGCCAAAAGACAAGGAAGACCATGCACTCGTCAGCCACGACCGCTCGACCAATCAATGTTAAATTGTGATTCCTGATTTTTCAATGGTGTAACAACTCGCGAGCCACCTACTCTGTTTTCAAATTGATGTAGGCTTTTGTGAAAGCCACCTTAACAGCCCATTGTCAAACTACCTCCCGAGTTTCAACATTGTTCTACAGAATGGGTTTCCCAGTGAGTTAGTAGTGACTTTAACAACAAAATGATAAAGGTAAACAAAAATAAGGGAACATGGATGACAAACTGTGACACTAATGAATAGATGCAAGAGATATGCTCTCAAGTACTACGAAAGACGTATCAATAGAAATAGGACGACTCACTGACAACTCGATATAGATTGAATCTGAAAGGTTACCACATAAAAGAAGAAAAGCGCCAAAGTGTAGGTTCGGACAACATTGGACAAGTAGTTCCACACGCGGCGTAAGATGGCAGAGCGTTGAGCGTTGGTAGGTCGGCAGATACGCGGAAATAGTGAAAGTTTCCCCGTGCAGTTAATTCAGCAGTCTGAAATCAACCTTGAAAGGGGAAGACAGAGACGGTGCGCGGAAATTCCCCTTTATTATTGGTAACAGTCAAATTCAAAAAATGTTCATGACGCGGATTAATTTGCCGAAACTATACAGAACTTACAAAACTGAATTACAAAGTATAACCGCGAACTGTGGACACAAGAATTTTCAAACATTTCTGTTCAAAAACGTGCAACTTTGTGAAAACAACTTTGTTATATAATCGTTTCATCACTCGATAGGAGACGTCACTACTCCGGTGGTATTTAGTTTTGGCGTGTACCGTTTTTGCCAAAGTGCCCCAAGAATCAAAACCGCCCGCCACCGTGGGTCACATTAAAAGACAACCAACTGGATTCAGGTGGTGCTGTAGGAGTGAATAAGAATCCGACAGGATAGCATTTACGCCCTGAAATTTTTGCCGAACAAATACTGCGCAAAATCATACCATAAGAGAAGCATACGCATTTGCGTTCTGCTTTTGTCTCGGTCCTTATTCGGGCGATCAGTATTCCTTCTAGAGACTATTGCACTCTTGAATTTGGACCGTGGCTTTGCAGGAGAAAGGTAGCCGGTCAAACTGCTTCTGTCCAGCGCGAGCCAAAAAAGTCATCTTTGTTTTGTGCATTCATGCCGTTTACTTCCCAGCGAGATCACGAGTATTTCGGTCCCAGATATCACAAACAAACAGGAACATCACAATGCTTACACGAAACACCTTAGATTTTCGCCACAGTTGTTTTCTGAATATGACATGTTGCTGCAGTTGATACATAACCAAGGTGGTTACAGACCTTGAATAAAACTTTTGTGCTTGCGTGCATTAAATTAACGACTTCCAGGTACACGCAACGAATACCAGACATGAAGTATAAATGCAAACAATTGAGGGAGACCGAGCGTATATCACACGATAATCACACTAGGTCGCGACCATTGTTAAGCGATAGCGATACGCGAAAGCAGCTAAGGAAGTTAAGGATCCGACCGTCAAACATGCGAGCAAGCCGGATGTGTGTATATTGCCTGCGGCGCGCATAATCCGACAAACATGCAAACAAACAAATGCGATCGCGTGCCACAAGCAGACGGCAGACGAAGATCCACTACGATTCTGTGTACATGTGAAATGTGATTTTTCGAAGCCATTTGCCACCGGACAACAGGCAGATCGAGGTTATCTCCAGGTCACCACAACACTGAGGCCTCCCTGGATAGGTAATTTGTCTGAGTGAAGCAGGTTTCATAGAGGAATAGGCCTGTGAATAGACGGCAAGCTGTTAAGTGCAGTATTGGGGCTTGGTTAAAATTCCTGACGCTAATACTGGAAGTCTTAAATTGGTTCTTTAACAGTCGATTGCTATTCTTCAACGAGAACATCCGTTTACACCTGTTGGCTATAAAATATGGTGTTGCTTCAGCCTAACGCTTAATTTCGGTTGTTGATATGACGGATGTGACCACCTAGCCGGCGTTTAATGTTGAATAAACCCAACGTTCTCTGCGTTTAGTTGGAACCATTTCATTTCATTTACTCAACTTTCAACCATTCACGTAACACCCTCACTCATGGTCTACTTCACTTTCACTGGAGACTAGACCACACTCGCTTATTTGATTACTACTTCTTTCTGCTTGAAAACTGCCTGATTATTCTGCTTGCAAGTGTTGCTGTATGTTCTGAACATTCTACCGGTCTGTGTTAATTTTGAAGTCATTTTCTGAGTGCCAGATTCTTATCCAAACAAGCGCCAGAACTTTATATCCAAGGCTTTCGTGTCACCGCAAATTAAAATGTAATGGCCGTATAACTAAATTTCAATCCACTACACCTCGACCGTACTTTCCTCCTCTGCCAAGTCTTGTTTGAACGTATGTTTAGAGGTCTCATTTATCCTTACACGTTTTCTAAGAAAGTGGTTTTACTTCCTGGTGTTCTACACCTGAGCCACAAGCACCAATGAGCTGCCCACAAGCTTTCACCTGAATGTGCATATGACTAAACCGGCCAAGCGGATCATTGTCAGCACAGCCTTGAGATGAGCGTTACGTTATTATTGTCATTTTGACCTACCTGCCCTTTACAGATTTTACAAGTTCCATGGATTTGTTAATACAGGCTGCATTCAAGCCGCCTGCCTTGGTTCAAAAACAAGTTTTGTCTTCACCTTCCTAGAAGAACAAAGTCTCGCATCTGACTCTCAGTCCATTGCTCATAATGTCATTTTTGCTAATTCTCTTCATTTTACACACCATATAACAATCATTTGCTGTGAACGGTGACCCAAAAATTTATTTATTAGTGGCTTCATTAGCGATGAGTCTCTTATTTTAATTGATCGCATGAGGCGGCTTAGGCCCCGTGCTATCTCAAGGCCCAATGGTATCAGTTTTAATGATATTATTGGACACGCTCTATCCATTTTTGGCAAATGTAAACGTACGCTCACGGATACAAGGTGCGTTACTTATAAGTGTCCATATTTTATCGTTAGTTCCGGTAAGTTCATTATTGGTCCTAAGCGCATAAATATCTTAGGGCCCCTTACGCTGTTTCCGATGAACCTTCAGGGACTAAATATTCTGCTTCCGAGTTCGTTTCAGATTTGAATTCAGTAAATGATTCGGAACGGACAAACTATATGAGCGTGTGAGGAGGGAACAGCTTCATTGCTGCATTAGAGATTTTTGTTTGAACTGCGGCGGGCGTAGTGACTATAATTGGTGACCGAACGTGGCTTTTGTTGTTGTTGTTGTTACTATTTGTTTGAATGCATGAGCGACTACGCTGAAAATAATGCGGACTTAATTACGATTTCGTTGGCCTACTTGAGTAATTAGTATGGCGTGAAAACTAGCTCTGGTTTTCAGCCGAGTGTATATGTCATTATCAATGCGTATTTCTAATTACTGTAGCCTAGGCATAATCCCAACCGCTCTTTCCTCCTTTCCGGCTCCACACCGTACTTCGCGCGGAAGCATAATCTCTGGAGAGTGTACGGGTTTTCTGTGACATCACTTGATATATATGTGTATGAAACAACGAAAACTGATTAACTTAGCTCGTACGCTCTTACAGGTGGTCACATTGGACCCATCAGAATTCTGCCTTTCTGTCCAGCCCGAAATCTTTCTACCAAATCACTAGCCGGCATCTCTCGCCCAGGCCTCGGAGGGGACAGAACAACCGACAGCCTCGAGTGTGTAGAAGTTTTTGGCTTCTAACGCGGCTCATTCTTTACGAATGATCCTGGTATTTCTTCTCCGGCTATCACGGCTGCCTCTACTATTCCGTAGCCATCACCTTTGTAGGGTCGAGCGAACCGAAGACGATCGGTTGAGAATAACGCAACGAGTAGACAAGGAGTATATTGTCGACCCGCGAGGTCAACGTGACAGCGAACGATGAACAAGTTATTATACACATCTGAACGTATATGTTCTAGGGGATCGAACTCACATTGGTCCCACACTTAACTCTTGTCCCACGTAATTTCAATGAGAGGATACACTTGTTTGTGCCGCTTGTAGCTATGGACTTGTTGCGTTCTGATGGCACTGACAGCTTGAACTCGTCAGCTTTCATCCGGTTGCCCTCTTGATAGCCCATGGAAGTGAAGAACCTCTTCGCACTATCGTCGTAGAACTGGGCGCCCTCCGAAGGTCATTGGTGTAAGAAAAAGGACAATTTTTGGCGGAAGCCGCTTCGTCTTGGAAACGCTCTACGGGTTTATATAAGACCGCTCCTCGAGTATGCCAATCAGGTCGTGTATACCGGCCTGAAGAAAGACGCATTAGCTGTTGAGCGTGTCCAGCGCGCGGCTACCAAACTAGTCACGTGTAACGCAGCGTGCTGCCGTGTTGTTGGCGGCATTTTTGTTCTCGATTGTGTAAGTCGTGTGCATGTCTTACTGGGCCTTTGGCTCACGCTTGTTTCTGTTGTCTCTTTTACAGGACTATCGTTGGAACCCTTACTTCAGAAGAACGTTGTCCCCCGGTGTCTCCACGTTGCTCAAAGTTGGTTTACGAGTGTAGCGGGTACACGAAGCCAGAACGTCTGGCTTGCCTGTTACACACGGGCTTGAGAAATGTCGCGTACGAGTCTCGACTTGAAATTCTTGATCTATATCCACTTGAATATCGACGACTCCGCGGTGATTTAATTCTCACACACTTCTTCAGAGTAGGTCTCGTTGAACAGTTCTTTATGATAGCGAATGATGACGGCCGGCGAGGACAACAGGAAGCTTTTCAAGCTTCGTCCTCGGACCTTCCTTAGGCAGCAGTTCTTTTCTTACAGGGTTATTAACCTTTGGAACAGTCTTCCGTCTGAGGTCGTTAGCAGCACTTCTAGAGATCGCTTTAAAGCATTACTTGATTCTCATTTACGAAAAAATCCATTATTCATGTAACCTTACTCTGTTCTTGGTATTTACTGTAATCCCCAAGAGCGGTGCTACACCCTGTTTTCAATGATTGCATTTTAGATCAACAGAAGCCCGCTTGACACTGAGCAAGAAAAACCGACTGGATCCGGGTACTTTGGGCCTCTGCCTCGAAATCGTTTATCAATCGCTGAAATCGCTGGACTGAAAACAAACTGTACTGACCTTGGAATTATTTAAAATTGTGGCGCCCGACCGCCTGATGGGTTTGTTTCATCTGGCAAACTGCTTGGTTTTGGCTACCGGTCCATACTTTCTTGTATATAGGGCGACGGGAATGTGAGTTCGCTTAATTTGAAATTATGTTGGCAGGAAGGAAAATGATGCATTTTGGCGGTGCTGCAAAATAATGATATTTTACGGATTGACGCAAATGTTGAAATTTTTCCTAGCCACCTTGACGCCACATGACTATGATTTTAATTCCCAAAATAATTTTTTGTTTTTCGTAAGTTCAAACGCCGGCTTGTTAACAAACTTAGGAATTACCTGGGGCTGTGATTGAACTTCTGGTAATTTTTTTCATTATTCGTCGCTTGTCAGCAAGAAACGAATTTGGCGTCCTTGTCGCTAGTATGGGGTGGTCTTTAGCGGCATTATTCGCCACTAGGTATTTCACTTTCTAGTGTCTATTTTGCAGCTACATCCCAATATGGGTAGGTGCTAAAGGCATAGAGTTCGACTGGCGGTACCCTGTCTTTGAGCTTCCAAGCGAATTTAGAGATGGTTTGTTCTCTTTTCTGCCAATAAACTCCTTTTCAGATAACAATTTTCTCATTGTTTCACACATTCTGGTTGCTGTTACGAAAGAAGGGTCCCGTCATCGGCGTCGTTGCTGGTTTGCTCAATACAGTGGCGCTGTTGTTGCGTCCAAACAATCTTCGGGTAAGTTCACAGTTATTGTTCGCATTCATTTGGTGAATGTTTCACAACGACGAGATTACCATCGCCTTATGTCTGATTGCTGAACAGAGATATTCAGCGCAGTGTTCAATGCAATCTTCAACATCACAGTAGACAGCAACACACGAGTGGTTTTAACTGTAGTGATTCGTTTCAACACTTCCACTTGATCCTGTGCGAGTGCTTATATTTGTCTGTCGTTAGTTAGGACAATTATTCAATTTAATTGATAAGCGCTTTCGATTGTCGTTCCTCAGTCAGATCTGTTTTTCACAGGGGTACCTACACTCGCCTTGTGCGGTAACTTCCGTAAAGTTGCGTGGATTTGACTGGCCTCGAATCCACCTTTATCTGTTAGATAACTTCAGTGAACGTTGTGTGTACCGAAGTTTTGTTATGTGTTAAGGCAGCACCGTAGCTTCATCCGGCGGCAATACTCACGCTGTCGTCCTCACTGATAGTTCTCTACAGTGAATCACGACAGACGGCCAATAATTATGTTGCTCACCCACCTTTCGTTTACACCGTGCACCGCTGCTCATTGGTGTACAGTGCGATGTGGATAAAGGATTTGGCGTGCCAAAAATAGGGGCAGTTGCCAATTGTCTGTCTACCGTGGTTAGGGTCGTCTTTTAGGCGAAGGCTATCATGATTCGTAACAGGTAAACCAAATGTTCTTTCTTCGGTTATCCACTTCAGTTATAAACCAACCTTGTGTAATGTAGACAGTGTTCTCTCAAAGTATGAGTCTCAGCAACAGTCCTGTTAAAGAGGCAACACAAGCAAGGCGTGACCGTATTCCGAAGCAGCTTCTGTATGGACAACTGAGATCAGGTAAGCGAAATCCTGGTGGTCAAAAGCGGAGATACCAGGATGCTGTGCAGGTGAGTCTTTCACGTTGTAAAATTGATTTCAGATGTTGGGAAGACTTAGCGTTGAACCGGACGGTTTTAAGGACTACGATTCGGAAGAACGTCCACGAGTTCAACGGGCAGTTATTACGCGGCCGAGAACGGAAGCGAGCGGTACGCAAAGAAACCATGGGTGCCATAGGTGGTGGCGGCATGACTGTGTGGCG
>LOND01002022.1:25826-43516 GCA_014220965.1 Paragonimus kellicotti | reverse complement strand
TATAGATATTTACAGTTAAATGATCGGAACGATGGAGCATGCCAGTGGTTTTTAAGGGCATGCAGCAAAAGTATACTGCCTGCGATTATTTGCTTCGGAAAGGAATGGCGATTTACTGCAAAAGGTTACGACTCTTACATAGTCTGGACGCATTCTGACAGGAGACGACTTCAGACGGCTATAGCTTGATGACTGGGATAAAAAGAAACTGAGGTGGCGTACACATATGTTTCCGAGAACGGTCACTGTGCCGAGGAGCGTAGTACACACATGTAAATCAGGTCCCTACTTGATATTATATGAAGTTTTAGGTAACATGCCGGCCAGGTTACCCGGAGTTCGAACCAACTCCGCTGTCATTTCACCGCAACAGCGAGAATCAGCACGTTCTCCTCGTTCTGAATTGAGCACGAGTGCACGTTAAGTTTAGGCGTAGTGTACTGGCTAGCATAGAATTTGCAGTCAAACGTTCATTTGTATATCTGATTATACTCGAGACCTAGTGGACGCAATGATGTTTGCGAAATGATAACCATTTTACTCGGTTTACTCTGTACATTCCTCCTAAGGTTGATCGAACAGCACATGACATCAATGCCTGGCGAAATGGTTCTCAAAACGTTGTTTGCACTCAGTGCTGGTTTGGCCACTCTGGTTCTTCGAACGTTGATGCGGACAGACAGACCAGACAGAATCTTCACCTTCAGCTCTGTCTGGACAGATGTGCGAACACTGGCGGAAAGAATCGGAAAACGATGTTTGAATCACACAGAATCGGTCAGTAGGATCCGGGAACTGAAGACCAACGGACACATGGGCCCGAAACGACGGTAGTAATAAAGCGTGCTGGATTTGAATAACGTTTATTGTACATGTTTGAGTGACAGCAACACAGATGATGACCGACCAGTCGTTTAGCTTTTCCGGGCATTTTTCCACTGACTTACCTGAAACAGAAATGGTGGGAAATTCAGTACCTCAAAACACACTGACAACGGTCATCTATTTAATTGTGACCAAATTACGATTAACAGAAAATGGTTTCCAGCTTTTACACCTCAATAAGTTCGTTGACATACGGGAACACGTTGCCGAAACATAAACGAATGCGGTTGCATTAAGCAGCGCTCAAATGCGCGATCTCGCAACTGGTAATCGGCCGCCGTTACCACGGGGTGACCACAGGCTCATTGTGATAAACAGGCGTCCATTAACGGACAAAGAATACAATTCAATCACCTCGATGAGTTTAGTCACGAAATTTGGATTGTCAGATGATACGTTAGGTTGTTGACGAGAACAGCTAAAGTGAAACCTTACGGCTCACGTTCAATATCTCTCGTGAGGATTTTGTTTGGACTATCGTCAGACTGTCAGTCAGATTCCAAGATCACACGTGGGTGTTGTTGCGTATAGTTTAGGCCTCATTGGATTATCCAGATAAAACGTTTGAATGTGGTGCCGATATCTTAAATTGGCTCGGATACATTGAGGGTTATGAATGTACCAGTTGTGCCAGTCCTCCTGTACGACTACGAAACGTGGTAGCTACATATTAACGATGCCAACCGCTTTGAAATTATCTGCTGACGTTCGACCGCACGCATCAGCGGGAGGCATGTGTCATAATTACGCACAATCAAACCCAAAAAATGTATAATTAGGTTGTTAGGCCATGTATTAATCATGCAAACCCACTATGCACTCTGTGTCGAGCGCAAAACTCACTGGCGTAAAATACGGAAGCGGTCAACCCATGACTGGACGAAGGAAGTGAAAGCTAGCGCTGGTAAAATAGGTCGCTTCATCTCCCAAGTCCGTCTATCAATACAAAACGTATTTTCGACAACACAGGCAATGTGTTATCATCATCGTTGATTTTTTTTCATAGGTGAGGCTAACTAACGGGAGTTTTATCCCGGTAGGTAAAGACCATCAGCATTTATGGTTGGACTGCAATAAAGTATACCGATATGGAAACGGATAGGCTTGGACACAGCACTTTAACGATGTGCACTCCATATACTTTCACACAATAATGCACGTGCAATCGGCAAAAGTGTTAAGTAAGACAACCAATATCGGTAAGGTTATCATAACAACGAAACTGAACTTACCGGGATGGATAGGTAATACAATGCTTCGGAATGTTCAGGCTCTCTCTTCGGTATTCTTTCCAGCAGTTCTTTCATAGCTACGGGGTCCCGTCTGTTCACGCAAGACTGTAATGTGAAACATGCTAAGAAGTTACCAGGTAGGAGGTAGACATCGGACAACGAAAACTCAAACAGACTACGAATGCTTGACGGCGACAATTTTTTTTGACTTGTTACTTCATCGGGTGTTTGACGGTAAAGTTTTCAGAGGCTTGATTTTGACACGGCGTCTATTTCAGATGTGACGCCACGCAGGTCTTAGTTGTAAACAGAGCACAGCCGGTAATCGGCGTCCAACATAATTACCCTGCTAACAAACCAGCATTACTGAAAACCAAACAAGTATAGGACGTTGGACTGTTTTTATACATACTGAAACAACTAACAAGAGCGAAACTCGAGTCTAGTGCTTCTTTTCGAAAGGGGCCGACTGGAAAGTCTATGGGAATGCGACAGCTGCGATCAATTGTGGGTGATGTTCAATCTATATGAAAAAACAAATCCTTTACTGCTCATCACTACACACTAAAAGTCGGTTAACGCAATCCAAACCCGATAGAGCTGATAGTTTTTTGTACAGGCAAATGTTTTACGCGGTCAACTTGGCTTTCCAGTAAGAACGTAATTGACTAAGCGTAACTCATGACGGAGGAGGTATGCATCATCGATCGGCGCTGAACTTCTGCGCGTGGTTAGAGCCGCAAGATTTATCAGAGGATCACCCTATTGTACATGATGGATTCCATGTGTGGTTGCCACGCGTGTCGATAGCGAAACAATTAACGGTTCTCATACAGCCAATATTTCTGTTCAAACGAATCCAGCACTGCTTTCTGGCAACAAAAATTAGCTTATTGTCGACACTAACCTACAGTATCGTAAACCGGACCACAATGGTAACTCGAATATTCCGGAAGCCAAGCAGAACAAGCGACACTGGTTCGATCCTGTTGACGATTCACAGTCTTCAGGAAAAAATCTACGGTATAACGTTTATCTTAAACCGTTCAGAGCATTGTACGAAAAGTCTTGCTTGCACGACAATCTGAGAGGTACAGTTTAAACAATGAGATTAGAAACTAAGATACGATCCAAACGCGTTCGCAAATGTCTTCGGTAAAAGTCCCACCTAAACGCTTGTTTATCTTTGTTTAAACATGTGGTTCTAAGGTCATACAGTGATGATGGATAACTTGCAGCAACAAAGACGCTAAAATAGGAATCATCAGATTACCCCCACTTAACATGACAACCTCACTAACGTGGCCAAAATTATTACTCGGACTGATTTGGCCACTTTAAGCGACTCTCAAAATGCTAATATAAGCCGACGTTTGTACGGGTTTCGGCGGAATTATGTATCAATATACGAGCGTGAAGATGCTACAATTCTTCCGGTGTCTCAAACGAGTGTCTACTAACTGTTTTTCGGTGATTGTATACACTGTTCGCGACAATACCATTAAAACAAGAAAGGTTATTCAAACGACAAACACTCACTTGCACTGCCACGGAGTACATTCGGAGACGAGCAGCAACTTCGGTCATTTCATGTGGGTCGGGACAACGCGATAGGTACTTGGCAATGATCTTCCAGATCGTAAAATGTAAATAGCGCGGTTGCAAACACAATGATAAACGAATTAGTAGGCGGGCGTAAAAAAGGATATAATCTGACACATATATAGGTAAACGCATTTTGGAGTTGGTGTGCTATTACAATCCATTTTCTGCGCCATTTCGCTGACCTGACCGGCTAACCAAACAGAGTACAACCAGCATCAGTTGCGTGGCTCTGTGTGCTAGCACTCCTCAGACAACATGAAAAAACAGTGCGGCTTAGGCGTTTTGTGTATTGAGTACTTTCGACTGCAAGAAGGATCACAAACTTGGCGAGATTGTGGGCACGTACGAGACAACTGTATTCAACAGACAGGCCTTCAAGTATTGCCAGTGCGCAATCGCTCAGGGTCCACTTAACCCAGAAACCAGTTTGGAGCTCACATCAGAACAATTAACGCAGTAGGACTGGCCGATCATCATCATATCAGCCATGAGCCTGACCAAAGGATACTGTGGCTCGGGCTGCCGCTCACCTCAACAGTGACGTGGAATATCCTAGAAGAAAACGTTACTAAAAGTGTGAAAAATCGACAAGAGGTTAAGCAGGTACGCCACTGACTGCAGCATACTGCCATCTCGGATATTCGCTTCTAACCAGCGATTTGGGTGGTCACTAGAACCTTATCCAGGTAGGCGACCCCTACCCACTTTGGCTCAATGGAACAGTCAGGGTCTTCATATTTCGTGACCACGTTGTTGCTTGACCACCACGTGGTTTCACCCAACTGTTGGTGGTCTCAGTATATAATGCCCGGTACGGTAAACGATCAGATGACAGGAGTACGTGACCCAACCATCGCAGGCTGTGCAACGTGAGTAGTTGACCAATTGATCGCGCATCCCGAGCGTTCCGGAATACGCGCCGGCGAACTGCCGTATTGCTCACGCGATCAGTCCACTTAATGTGGGCTAACTGGCGGAGACAACGATGGTCAAATACAGCAAGCTTGTTGATATCTTCCTTGCGAACAGGCCACGTTTCCGAACCACAGAACAAAACAACACAAGCATTATATCTTCCTTTCAGCAACAACCGAACGTCTTTTCGACGCCACAGATGACGCAGGTTGGCAAAGGCAACTTGTCCTCGCTGATATCTCATCAGCAATATTACAAGGCTGACGAGATAGTGCTACCCAAGTATGTGAAACTGTCCACAGTCTCAAGTGGATTACCTGCAATGAAGAAAGTAGGAGTGGAAATGCCCCAGTCTTGAAGTAACACTTTGCACTTTGAAGGTGCGAAGCGCATTCCATACAAACCAGCCCGGTCACTCACCTTGTTCAGCATGGTCTGCATGTCTTCGGCAGAGGGGCTAAGTAAGACAGTGTCATCCGCATACTCCAGATCGGTCAACCTAGCGCCGGAAGAAGTTCAAAAACTCACTGGATTCCTCAAGCGCACCTCCAGAATGTCGTCCATGACAAAATTGAACAGGAAGGGGGAAATCGGACACCCTTGACGAACACCACTAGAAGTGATGAACGCCCGAGACAGCTGTCCATAAACCCTCACCCTGCTTGCAGAGTGAGCATACAGTGATCTCAACAGATTCACGTATTTCCCTGGTACTCCCTTGCGAAGAAGACAGTTCCAGAGAACGTTACGAGCAACTGAATCGAAAGCAGTCTTTAGGTCCAAAAAGACCACGACCGTCGGCTGCCTATAAGAGTGCCGATGTTCCAAGATCCGTCGCAAGGTAAAAATGTAATCAACGCACCCACGACCGGATCGGAATCCTGCCTGTTCTTCACGTATCTGATTTTCTCTGGGTTTAGTGAGCCGACGTAAAATGAGGTCAGTGAGCAACTTGGACGCAACAGATACCAGACTGATGCATCTGTGGTTATCATATAGATTTCGGGCCCCTCTTTTGAAAATGTTAACCACTGTTGATAAGCACCAGTCACAGGTATCTCTTCAATTTACCAAACCATCTGTAGTTGTGACACTTCTGACACCAACCTTTTCCCACCATCTTTGGAGAGTATAGGAGATCTAGTTCATGAGTCTTGTTACGCTTCGATAACTTAAGCTCCAGGGTTACCTGTTTTTGACGGACGACCGTGTGGAACTCAATAACTGATCATTCGGGTCCCGTCATCCACATGGTCTGGCCAGCTGAACTGTTCTTCAAAATGTTCAGCCCACCTGTCAAGTCGACGCGATTGATTGGTGATAAGTGAACCATCTTTTTCACTTACACCGACTCGACGACCAGTACAACCACGGATCAGAGAAAAAGTCCCTATGCTGTTCCCAGATAAAAAGGTTCTTTCCATCTCTTTCGACTGTTCGACCAAGTAGTGCTCACGGTCTTTGCGCAAGCTTTTAGTCAGCTTGCGTTTAAGTTCTCGACGGTCGTCATCATATTCAGAACCAGGTGGGATCGAGCGACGCTTGTTCATAAGGTTTATCGACGTGACGGAAATCCAGTTCTGTCGCAAATATACCTCTATAACAAGCTGCTGCGATTCTGTTCCCAGTGTTCGTTAGGATCTTTCACCTGACTCGAACTGGGCAACTTGTTCACCAACGCCTTCTGGTAAGCGTTCTTCACACTCTCATCGCTCGAATGCCAGTTAATTATTTTGCATTTACGAGCGCATGTCCTCTGGGCAAATGACAAAACAAAACGGGCACGCACAACAGCATGGTCCGAGTCCAGGTGGTTGCTCCAAAAGGCACGACAGTCCTTAACAGAGTGGCGCCACCTGTAACTGACTGCTATATGATCCGAGTTGTGTCCACGGCTGAGAAGCACACGGAGGTCTCCATGTAACACAGTGCTTCTTCCTGTGTTGAAATGCGGTGCTCGAAATATATAGACCATGGAGAGACGCCAGCCAGTGCGTTGTGCCCGTACATTAAACATACCCACCAGCCGCTTCTATGGAGAAAGACGATCACGTTGAGAATTAAAATCACCGCTAGTATGATGATGTCAGTGTTTAGTTCTGCTTCAGAAGGTCAACGAGGGCGTCGTAGAACGCATCTTTGGTAGCATCCGAACAGCTGTTCGTTGGAGCGTACGCCGATATAATGAATACACAACGCTTTCTGATTTGCGTTGACAGACTTTAACGGATGTATTGAATCTGACCCTGAGAGAGAAGTGGCTGAATCAAAATCTGGTATCTCTCCATTTGTGGACAAATTTTTCGCCTTTCATTAAAGCACTGGCTGAGCTAATGGCCTGTTCAAGTGGTTACTAATAAGCTTACGTCAGTCCGCGCTATTATACTGACTAACTTTCACCCCAGTCCAAATAGTCGTAAATGTCCGTTACATTCGGATTCGACTGCTCAAAAAACGAGCACAAAGCCTGCGCTCATTGCTGTGGAACACTGATCAGAAAGAACGACCCAATATTGGACATTCTCTATGCAAGGAACACAGCTAAGGCTTGATTGGAACTGGCCGGGAGAAATTGATCAGCAATAAGACAAGATAAAACGACTAAACGCATCATGGTGCACACCACATCAACCATAAAACAGTCCCAAATGAAAACCAACACAAACAAAACACATCGTAAGGTAGTTCGAAACAAACACAATTGCTACAAG
This sequence comes from Paragonimus kellicotti, assembly GCA_014220965.1. Taxonomy (NCBI): domain Eukaryota; kingdom Metazoa; phylum Platyhelminthes; class Trematoda; order Plagiorchiida; family Troglotrematidae; genus Paragonimus; species Paragonimus kellicotti. Next base: position 36,168 of record LOND01002022.1, on the reverse strand, counting down.
ATCACACGTCCCAAGTGGTTTAGTGATCACGACTCACTTCGCGCGGGGCATTCAATGCGTGCAGATAGAGGACCAACCGATCCGTCGGCAGACTGGTATCTGTTCGACGTTTGAACCACTTCTACAACATTTAGACTACATTAGGATAGGGCGTACTTTTTCAACTAAGATACTATCCAATTCTACCCAATTGGCACCAAGCACCAAAGGTTCCAAGACCAGCCAACGGAATTGTTCACCCAGGACCTGGCAAAACAGAACGGAAAATTAATATAGTAGGTTCTCAGTAAGGAACAACTATAACTTAAACTTGGATGCAAGAATGATATAGTCAGTATCTTTGTTAAAAAAGAAAATGTGACTGTCACAACAAACAATGACGTTAGTTGAGTGGAAGTGTAGTAATTAGACGATAACTGCTAGGCCACTTGAACCTAGAGATGTTAGGGAATTGAACAACCGTATTGCTTACTGCATCGAATTACCTATTTTCGTTGTTCAATTCGATGTTGACAGGATGTGGATGTCCTTTACCCAGTTCATCAAGGGACTTAACAGTTCGTCTATTCTCTTCGGTCAATGGCCGACGCGTAACAACAAAACAACGATTATTAGGTTCATCTACGTAAACTACGCAGAGATAGGAAGACACGTCTCACGTAACGTTTGTTTGGCCAGCACTTTCTAAATGAGGTCGGACTGTCTGTTCTGATCAACAAGACACCTATGAACACTAGTAATCGAGAACGTACCAACGGATCAACTAGATTCATTGTCTCTAAGATACGCTCTGCGACACCCTGGGTTGTGTTCCGAAGTAACAATGAGAACGTTCGTCGTGCAATCCTTCCAACAACAGATGTAGCAAAATGTGTGGTCGTTGTTCGGAGTACGTACATCAGATGGGTGACAACGGCCACGAAACCAGCCGTGTGCCTCCGTCGAATTGTATATCAGTAAGACCAACATGCAGATCTTATGAGACCAGTGTTGTGTTTGATTTCTAATTCAAGTGCATCACCACCTGGCCAATCAAACGATGCATAGAATATTAATGCACATCCTATTCGGGGTTCATGGCACAAAGTAGTATAATATGACTGTCGTGAAGCAAACAGGATGTTCACGTCAAGTTAGGGTCTCAATAATCACATTCTCGTACCTTGTGTTGGTTACTTGATCACGTACTATCATACTCTGAAAAATCGCGCTGAGAGTGTCATCAGGAGTTCAAAAAAACACGAAAGGCATGCAAATGATGGCAATTTGCAACTATAGCAAATCAACTCGGACACTTAGCGAGCATGCCATAAGCGAATGTAAGTAAGCGAGACCAAACGCATTCGACAAGTAACAAGAAAACGAGACAACCGGTAAGCAATAGTGAAGGGGCTAGTACTAGAAAGACGTCTCGCGGAAAACAAGGAACATTTCCAGCAAATTGCTGTGGTTGATAACTAAGCAAATGCGGTCAGAGAACGAACGGGAATAAGAAGCGATCAGTTTGACAGCACATATGTAGACTACGAATTGAAATGTCAAGATGAACAAAATTTGGTAGCCAAACCATCAAGACATGCATCAACTCACCAGGATGTGGAAAATACCAGCCTAATAAGCTGAAAAGAGCGAATGCCATAAACGACCAGCTGCAACATACATAACTCGAAAACCTTTCACATTCAAACGAATTCTCAGGCTAGCTGATTTCAAACATTAGTGCTGGACTCAGGTTTTCATCACAAATTGCAAGGTGTCACTAGTGCATGCTCCTGTCCAGACTCTGGCTATCATGCTGCATGTGAGGGACGAGCATTGGTTGACTACCACTCCAGTGATCTCGACTTGGGTATGTGAAAATCGTTTCTCCTTCAAATGACCGCCCACAACCACTTATGAGCAGCCCGACCTTTAAAAGATGCGATTAAATAACCGCCTGGTCGAGCTCAAGACCGCTTCGATGATGATAAGTCTGACTGAAGTCACCAATTCTACTCAACCTCCAGATGAGTACACTATTACCAATGAATGACCCCTACAAGTTAAACACTATTCACATCAGATTGCATGCACATTTCGATCGGTTCGTTCCAACCGTGACTTTTTTCCGGATATTTTTGGCAATGGGAGTACAAATGAGCAAGAGATTCCGCTCTTGGAACGGCGGTCATCGGTCTGAAACACCGTCTAACCGTAAATTCCACGTGATATATTCGAACAAAAACGGGTTGTGGAGTATAAGCTTGTAAGATGGCGTGAGGGACCATGAACTTAAGGCTTTGTTTCCTCTCGAGCAAGCGATTAGCTTGGACAGTAATCTTGATCAGAAAATGCCTTATGTTCCGTTTAGTCAGGCTGATTCTTCTTGGGCACTGTGCTGTACAGGTGACCAAGTCTGTACAACTGTGCATGCGACTGACATTTTCTTACGACTGTTACAAACGGTAGCGTACTTGTTGATCGCTGGTCATTCATGCCGGTGGTCCTAGTTAACAACCAACTCCATTAACTTCCCACAGTCATTTTTTGCTAATCGAACACCGCTGACGTTTTAACGTGACACCCGACTTTGGATAAATGTTTCGGTTGGCCCATTTCTACAGAAACCACTGGACTCGCGTTTCACTTGCTGATATTAGAGTTCATCAACAATGTGAAGGACGAGTATTCGTTGACCAATGGCCTTACATTAGACATCATCTAACTATCGTATCCAACGGCTTGATCACAATAACCTGTGAGGATTGCTCAGATTGCCCAAATATCTCGAGGGCAGATTGATCAGACAACTGACGATTAAAGTACCCATCATAATAAACGAAGACATGCAGCTTAGGAATATCCGTATCTTATATAGATGAAATAAAAAAAAAGTTTAAAGATTATGCCTGAAAACACATACAAACATTTTATTCACGTCATCAGTTTTATCCCTACCTAATGATTGCTAGCTACGGCTAATAACTTCCAGCACAACGCATGTTGACCAAAACATAGCAAATCTCATGTCTAACCGTTCTTACGTGATTTCAATTCCAGCACTTCTGAGGAAGGCTGTCTGAGAGGATTGAAACGTAGCGCATTGCAATTTGTTCCTAAATTAGTAAAGTTCAAAATAAGTAATGGGACAGGCGGATAAGCTTATTTGAACAATAGTCTGAACGCACGCGTATGATCGATAGGCCAACGACCACGTACACCGGTTTTGAGGTGGTGTTCACTCATTGTGCGGTTCAATTGTCTAAGCTCACTGGGAAGACAAATCAACACGTTTCCATTTTACAAAAGAGCAACGCATTGAGCTGGTTTATGCGTACACGAAAATAAACTTCAGTACAGCGGAGCAGTGAAGCAGGTATACGGTTATCCTTAGGTTTATCGGGATGAGGCAAGTCAATCTGAGGGTAGAATTTATTGTGGATAGAGACTCAAACGCAACTAAGTAGCATGTTGACTTGATTTACTCCACTGAACTTTAGCAAAACTCGATGGAATGCGATTTAACATCCGGAAAGGTCCTTTCAATTAAGAGAGCATAGTAAACGTTTTCATGCATCGGGCGATGGTAAACGCTCCATCAGGATCCTGTGGTGATGATCGGTAATTCACGGGTAAAGCCGACAAGAGATGGATAGTTAAAAATGGACGATATGCAAGGAAAAGCACAATTGGATAAATAAACATAGGACCTAAGCACTGCATACAGTAAATAAATACAGTGGCAACATCGTACTTTTATTGTCGGTCAAATAGGCTACGTCAACAGATGCTCCATAAATGGACGATCGCCCAGCTGAAATACCAACGGTTGAGTGTTTAATTATAGGTTACGACATTCCACCTCACATTTCATGTTCAACGTTTTGTTTCGTTTTGATTGACATCGGCACAAACGCATACCTGCTCTTCTGTTCTATTATATTGCGGTCGGACTCCGCGTATAAATAAACCAGTCCAGGTTGGTGCCCTGTCGTCGAACAGGCCGCTCTGATTTGTATCATCCCACTGAACTCAGGCAGCCGGACCGAACATTTCACCAGCTTTTACGCGAATACCGTATCGGGATTGATGGAAACAGGCGTTGGCAGACCGATCGATCTGATGGGCCAATCAGGTCTGTCGGAACTCTGAGTGGCTGTGGAACTATCTTCCATGCTCGGAGAGAGCGAACATACATTATAGCGTGAGGTCCAGAGTTTGGGTTATTTTCAGAGATACAGGAGACGTAATTTCGTCAAGCGAAAACAGACACATGACCACATACGAACAGATACGCATTGCTTTGTCACGCAGTCTACTTTGAACATCGTACGCATCGTGATTGTTGGATCTGTTGAAGTTCGTCTGGTACGTTTGTCGTCTTTTGTCTGGTATGATGCGGAACGATGAATCCGTTGAGGTATGTTTGGTTTGTTTGTAGAAAACCGATCCTAAATTTTTGTCTTCGCTGTGTACAGTAAACGATCATGATGAATTTGTACCATAACTGCACATAAAATGTTTGCTTTCTTCCTTTTTATAACTATCATTGCTTATCTGTTAAAACTTCCTTCTTGGTATTGTTTGACACGTTCTCACCTTCATCTGCACCCGATTGTTTTAATCAGCCAATTGCTTATTAAGTAATGGCGATTCGTGGACTCGTGTTTGGTTGCTCCACCTTGAACGCCTGTTACGCCGGATAATTTGTGTCCGGTTATTCACATTCAAGGTGAGATAGCACCTTTATTGTAATTTTATCAAACAGTACCGTATAAATTCCAATCCTTTCGATCGCCTTTTCTGACGTTTTTTGGACTTGGAAGATAGTCCCGTTAACCCGACCGTCTGAATAAACGGTATTTGAATCAGTAGTGAAGATTCGGGGATTTAGGTTATTTGAAAATTGAACACCACCCACACTTGATCGCAGCGTTCGCATTCAGATAAGCCTTTCGGCTAGCCCACTTCGAAAGGAAGCACTAGACTCGAGTTTCGCTCTTATTAGAGCTCATCAGTAGTGCATATCCTTGTCCGGATCGGAGTTTGCACTCTGACCCTCGTGCTTGTGAGACTAGCGTGTTAACCACAACGCCAGCAACCTCACAATAGGCATGACCGAATGATCAAATCCAAACGCTCAACCACAACCTTGTATGAATAGTGTTCAGCTTGCCCGATCATTTCGAAAGGAGAATGAACAGAATCACTCTGTTCTATCCAATCGATAACCCCGTGAAGTTACCGTCTTCATTGAACCGACTGAGCATGGTTGGGATTAGTAGTGAAGATTGGGGAGTTTAGGTTATTTCAAAATTGTCGATTACGCGTTATTGAGCGAATTATCCTAAATCGTCATGAGCGATTTAACAGTGATTGTAGCAAGTTTTGCATTCCAGAAAGTGAACTCTGAAAGAATGGAAAACGGGCATGGAATTCTACAACCTGGAAGTTCTAGAGACAAATATAAATGGATGATCAAATTTCCATGAAGCAACGATGTACTGTACTATGAGGAAGATAAGTGGAAACGCATTGTTGTGTCGTTTCGTGCATTTGGATCGATATATTCGGCAAACTCATAAGTGACCGTAAGAAGCTAATATCTAAAAAATAAACAAGATTTTCAGGGGTACGCAATCAACAGTTGGTCATGGGGCGCTGATAAGCCGAACTACCTTACACAAGCCAGAAGACGAAGTTGTGCGGTGGGGATTATACTCCAGGTATACTAACAATATTCAAGATTAAACGGAATTCGAATAAGTATTGTGGGGAAGGTTTTTAAACACGAGCGCATGACCATACGTTGAGAGGAAACGATAGGTCAAGAAGGATCATATATGTGTAGTTTTAAATAACATTTTAGCCAAATTCAATCTAATTTAATGAAGGAGGCAGAAATACGAGAAACAGACTGTGGCGACATTGTTTTCCAGAAGCGCCAGTTTTAGGTTTCAACCTGATGATAGTTAAGTGAAGGGAAGCATTAAGCATGGGGTACACACGTTTGCAGGGTGTGTAGATTTTGAAGGCGGATGAACGTAAAAATTTGTTTGACTAGCCGCAAATACAATCTGTGAGCCCGTAATTTTACATTAGCTCCAAACTAGATCTGACTGACCGTTTGGTAGATTATCGAATATATATTGCTGTTGCCCAAAACGTTAACAGCAGATGATGCGTGAGACTGTTTATCAATCGACAACGTTGAAAGTATTGAAATCCCTTGGAGTTGATTGCCATTCAAAAATGTCAAATGTGCGCGACAAATTCCAGAATGTACATGGAAGAGAGAATGCAAGTCTACGAGCACAAATTTCAGAATAACATGTGTGAAATGTATGCGCCTCATATATTAGGGCCTTATGATATGCACACTTTTTGTGTTTGGTATAACTCCTGCGTCGTGAAAGTGAAATTCAGTGTGAGTCAGGTGAAGGAAGGAGGAGGTGGAGAGAAACCAATCGAATCAACTAGGGATATGAAACCTCAGTGAAACATATCATTAGAAAAGCGTACAGAGAATAACGTTTATCAGAAAAACTAACCAGATGCACCTCTCTTAATCACATAAACATACAAATAAGAAAATCATGTGGACGTGTAACTAGAAAACAAGTCCCGATTTCTCATAAGTCTTGTCTGATTAGGAGAACCAAAGTAGCCGAAAAGTAACCATTAAGCGTTTTTAGATATGTAGCTGCGACTAGTAACTAGCAGTCAACAAAGTCTCAATTGCACATAACGACTAAGCAGAACGATAAAAATCGTTACACTCTGCATCTAACCTGGTCCAGGCTCCTAGTAATGGATAGGGTTGGTCAGTGCACAATGAAAAATTCACGTGACCATTGTGAACACGACAGCGAGAATTCTATTACTTTCTCCGACATTTTGATGACCCGAAAATCCGACGGAACAAATGTACTGTACAATATGATGCAGCACCACGTGATCATGACAACACTTCATTTCTATCTACTTCTTATCGGTGCAGCACAAACGCTCACGAGACAGAAAGTTGCCCTGTTATGCTATAAAAATATGCACGCTATAGGCTGTAGAGTAAAGCCGTAACGTGTCGTGACCAAATAACTACCCTTACACATTCAGCCAGCATTAGGGCTAGTTGCACATTAACGAAAATAGTGTGAACTAAGGTATGGATGATAGTGTATACTGAATTACTCCTTAAAAGTAAACACCTGATGGATGAGTTAAAATGCAACCCTGAATCAGGCTTTAACTGAACCTACAGTGCTACTCAGCCGTGTCCAATTGCACGTAACAGAACACCCACACCATCATCCAACACGCGCCCGATTGTCTTCTCGATCAGCCAATGTCTACCTGCTCGTCTGCAGCTGCAGTGACATACATTCAGAGGGAAAATAGAATGCTACAGAAACAAACCAATGAGAGTCAACCGAAGTGGTTACAAAAATTAATGGCTCAGTCACAACAATCAACTAACGTTCGGCATCATTGGTGGCAGGACACTTGGTCCAGCCCAAACAAATGCTGAAATTGCGTGACCACTAAGAACAACAGTTTAGAAAGTACCAAGCTTATTATAGCTTCCGTAATTATTCCTTACAGATCACTAGTGTGAACGTAGAAGGCGTCTATGGTTAATTTACGCATATCTTGGCATTTCTACTTGAGAACGGATAAGTTTTGAAACTGCGTATCAAACACACGCGGCTCCTTATTTGTAGCAAACAGCTATTTCAATCAATGATAAACCTTCCATTGTGTATAGTTGAAAATTCCACCTTTGAACACTGAGTAACACCTCCTTGCGCCTTAATGCTGCAACAGTTCAGAGTGGGGTTGAACACCACGTGATATTGTACCTGGTGTTCAAAACGGTCCACCATACAAATGGACGGGAAAATCAACTGGATCAGTACGTTAGACAACGAGATAGTGTAACATTACACAAATACACACTGTTGACGCACTTCCCGAGCCATTACGATTGTCAATTTCTAATTTGATTCAACATGTACGGAAGCAGCTGGATTGCACCAACGTTCAACACTGTTGGTGACAAATTCGAAACAAAATGTCTCCATTGGACACCAAATTTCTTGTGAGACCTAGGGGATAAGTGCAGATGGTTAACGCAGTCGTGGACGGACTGACAAACAGTGCCGTTTTAAGGACAACACCCTGTGATTCGAGTAACTGTTATCTACGTTCATACAGAGACTGGACGGAATATTCACTTACGCGGAATGAATAAAACCATCTACGTCTGTCGCTCATTATAACCGGCGATTGTCGAGCATCTGCTTGTACAACTAGAAACAATTGATTGGTCCCGGCATTCAGTGAATTAAGCAGAGCTTCAAAATTCGAAATCACTATCACCATTTTCTACAGTTCTCACGGTGGTGGTAGTCACATTAAGCCACTGACGGATGTTCTTTTAGTAGTTTACTTGTGTTCACCGAATACAGCAATATCGTCTGTCTGGTCTATCAAAATTTCGTTTGGTTTTAAAATTACTCCACCGAAGTCTACTTGGGAGATGACAGCCCGTTCATTGTTTCCCGTCTATTAACCTAGTAGTGACAGAAGCGTTTTGGTCACTCTCGAAATGAAAACAGTCCATCCCTATTAGCTATCGGATTGTCACGAGTGATCTAGCAGCAAGCTTATACTGAGATTACCACCATAACTGTGCTAATATCAGTGTTTGTTAAACGAATTTCACCAACCAATTCGTCCCTAGATCTTCGTCTGACCATTTAGTACAAACAATGTCATGTGATAACATCATTCACTGTTCACGAAGCAATTACGTTAATTACCGCCACGTCAATTAAGCAGGCCAGGACAAACATAAGGTCACGCAATCACATCAGAACCATAAATTGTTTAGAACTAACCATACCTCAAGTGAGTCAGCCCAGGTACCATCCTCATAATGCTTCAGGTGTGTTCAACGTTCGAGAGAGTCGCATGTATCACTGCTGTATATGAACGCATGTGTCTGAGTCCAATAGGCTTACAATCTCAGACAGACGCGTTCGTTCCTAGGGTCATCGTCTTGTCCTCTTCACAGATAATATCACGAGTTCGATTAGCCAACAAACCATCGGACGGAAACGCCTGCCTGATCAATCAGAACCAACACGTATTCTATGTCCTCATCGTTAATCACCAGACAAGCAGGGTGGTTAACGCAATCAGAACGCAACCACCAAGCACCTGAAAATTGCTGTGAATGCGGTCACCAGTACCAGAGAAGCCAGCTCCACTAAACGATGTACGTCACACTGGAGCAAATGCCTTCAACTATGTGGGCTGTCTTGCAACAGCATGCGAATGCCGTTCCCAGTACGAATGCCAACCACACGGAATTAGTTCACTATCATTCGTCACTCAAGTCACGTGCACACGGTGTAGTCGTGACACCTGCTGGTGAGCTTCAGAGTGAAAACTGGCGATCGCTTTGTTGATAGTGGTTGAATGTCAAAAGAAACGAGTGAATAACAACCAAAACCATAAATAATGAGCTGCGGTACTAACGCGAGCATTGACAAATTTATTGCGGACTTAATAAAAACTCAACATTATGAATACTTTTTCTAATGTATTGAAAGTAAAGAATATTGCTATTACTTTCAATACGTCAGACTGCGTAGAATTGTACGGAAATGCAGAGGGATAAAAAAAATTCTTACTGTTAGGGGATGCAAACTTCGTGCGAGGGGGTGCAGCACTCAGGTAGTGTGAAGAGTTCAGACAACCAAATAGAAGTATTTCTTGTTCGAATTTAACGGTACATTTAACAGTTAGTTTAGTCACTTATTTCATATTCGACAGAATCCGCAAATCATCGCAGTGGACAATGCGGGTGCTGTTAGTTTCATACGTTGACTACTGTCATGGATTCTAGTCTCCGATATACAGCAGACATCAACGTGCAACGAGTCTAGCGTTCGTGCGAGAGCCGCTTGCTGACCTATCTGTTTTAGCGTGCGAACGTTGAAGGCACCTATATTAATTCGCGTTCTAGGTCTAAGCAAGGGACGAGGGAGGCCTGAAGCTGAAAGGCAAGAGACGGAACTTACCGGCTCAGTGTTACTACAGTTAGCTACATCTGTTGTGGGACCTGTAGAGTAATTATCAGAAATGGAGGTCGGGAGGGGCCTGAGAGCTAAATTTGATAGGACAGTGGGGAGGGGTCAGCAGTAGCATGATTTCGCCTATCCACCCTGCTGTATGCAGCAGATAGGGCGACCCGGTTTATACTGCGAGACGGCCGATGCAGTATGGATTTATTGTTGTTGTGAATATTCATGGTTGTGTGTGGGCTGAGATACTGCCAGGACGCCCAGACCTAGAC
>LOND01002022.1:10842-22589 GCA_014220965.1 Paragonimus kellicotti | reverse complement strand
AGGAGAACGATTAGGGTTCTCATTCTAATGTTCGAACCATCTGTTTTCCAGTGCATCAAGTCACATCTGCGTTAGAACAAAGCTATAAGTAAAACAGCCGCAAGACAGAAAACAGACACAAATGACATCCATGCAAAGCAGCAGTGTGAAGGGCATACAGACCACGGACATCCGGAATCACCTGTCTGCACTTGTATCACACAGTAGCGCTTACTACTAGTTATGTAACTCATGCTCCGGTTGTAGCACTGCGCTGAAACTGTAGCGATGGTTTTTGATTCTGTGTGCACATGTCATGATGCTCATCCTCAAACTAACACTTCACCGCGACCGTTTCTGTCCGTGAGTAGAGTCTGGAGAATATTCGAACCAACAACCTTTCGCATCACCAACTGAAGTTCTGGTCCACTCAACCATCCATTCCATGAGCGCGAAATAGTGCACTCATCATGTCCTTGTGGTCTGACTGGCATAAACTAGTAATCCCAGACGGACCATATCCACCCACAAGCTACACATCAACCACTCTATCAGTTAGGTTTTACCATAATAAAGTTTACTAGGCTGGTTCGTGAATGACAGTCGTGCTCGAGACTTGTGTATTTTCGGATTCACATTTGAACGTAGACTTCTAAATCCATGCAGAACAACACGTACTATTACGCTAATGACATGCTGGCGAGTCACATCAGTTATCTTCACTTTTCCATCCCTAACGTGGCTCACAGGACTGGCAGCCGAGTGTACGGGAGCAAAGACTCGTAGCACAAATGCTATCGCCTCGAATCTCACATCTGGCCAATTATATCTGATTGATCCAGAGAAAAACGGAACCGATCACAGTGAAATGTTGTTGATTTCAGATTGAGAGTCGTGAAATACTGTAAAGGTAATCGTCTGCTGTGATAATAACGATTAACACCATTCAACGATCACCAGAAACCTCGTATGGTTTTACTCATGGTAACAATAAATTTAGCCAAATTCAATTCCCTAAGAGATGAGCCAAGTCTAAAAATATAGCTCTGACTACCTCACCCATTCTATGCTATCACGGTCGAGTCGGGATTACAGTAGGAATAAACAGAGCTTCCTTTGATGGCTAAGCTGCATGCTACAATCAGTACAATATCAGAAGGTGCAGCATTAGCAACAGCCATTTTAAGCAAACGCCCGATACTCAGGCGAAATGTGTTTGTCAATGGCCCCATGAGGCGAGTATGAGAAGGACTGAAATTATTGCGTAGGCTGAAGGTATAGTAGAAAAAAAGAAAATGTGGTTTTGGAACAAAAGGCGAATCTCTGTTGGGAAAAGGCACTTTTTCCAAGGAATTCGACCTATTTACCGAGAAAAATGGATTTTCCAATTTTGGAAATTTGGAATGCCCGCCAACCTTTTCGAAACGCGAGTTTCACGCTTGCCTTTGGTTGGTCCGTTGAGTGGCCCAGCCCCGACGCCACTCAAAACCTATAAATATAGCTGCTGTGCACTATTATTTCGCCTTCGGGCTGGGCAGCAAATAAAGCTCGTTTGAAGGACCGTCTTTTCCTTACTTGTTGGGGGTCTAAGTTGCGAGAGTTGGGTTCCGATACTTGCGCTCTGATTTTCGTGCAATTTTGCGATATCGTTGCGTTCGTTCGTGATAGAGATACTGCTCGCGGTCTTTGTCGTTTTGTTCTCGCCTTTCTTTCTCAGGGGGTCATAACAGTCCCAAACATTAAAATGAGGGCAGTCAAAAGACGCAGGTTGCGAGACGGATTAATTTAGCATAAGTATATCAGTTGTGTGGCAAATGCGAAACCAAGAACAACACCTTCAATGGTAACAGGAAGGAAGTACAGATGTATGGGAATAAGTTTTGACATTCACACATCGCAAAGAGGCAAACAGTCTAAATGTTTTGAGGAAGGATGTCCCTTCTCAATATTGAGTAATAATGCTTCGCACCGTCAAAAAAGACGCGTGCGTTTATATAAAGCCATAAACGGTGACGCAAGAATGATTAGTGAATTGTGGTCTATAAGGGAAGAAAGGTATGGCGTTTTGTGGTTATTAAGTTACTTATTCAAGCTGGTACTACAGAATAAATCACATCATCTCCATTCTTGCGTCTCAAAAGTTTAACCACTGTATATTTTACAATATCGCAATCATTCTGATTTGTTAGATTATTTTGCCTATTCTCACGTTACCTTTATATGCAGAAAAACTCAAGTGCTTTGAATCTGAATAGCATTTCATCGAAAGGGCTGATTACCCTGTTTTGATCGCGTTCGGTTCCAATCCGACCCTAATTCGTTTGCAGCAGCTGGTGTGCAAACTTGATCGCAGAGACCAGTTAAAGATCAGGAAACTCGCGCTCCAGTACAATCTCGTTCAGAGACTTACGGAAAGAATGTTGCACAGTAAATCCAAAGTAACGTGTGCTAAAACATGTACAGAGACACACGAGAAACTGGTTGAAAAACGTACGCTATGCCCACTTGTGGCAGCGCAATAGTGCATGCACTCAAAAAACTCACGTAAAGTCAAGTTTTCCATAAAGAAATGGGCCTGGACCACAGATAACGGGGTCAACGTTTGTTTACCATTTATGACCATGGTGTGAAGTACTGCAAAGCAGCCCATGCTAAACGCTCATAACCAACCGACGATCATTCATCGATTGTTGTGGGGTGAGCTGCGACCAGCATTTATGTTCCAGACTGACTATTAAGTTTTCCATCTGAAAACATCAAATAAAGCTCCGTAACGCATTAAAAGGATATATATCACATTTTCTAAAAGGTAACGGCCACATTCGAGCGAAATGAGACACAGGGAGCAGAGTACAATAAATCAATGCGACTGATAAAATCTTCCGCACTGTGGAGTTTATAACGATAAAATCCTAGTGTTCAAAGCTCCACAGATCTTAACCAATAAGTTTATAACCGTAGCTTAAAATAGAAATTATTTTGACTTCTTCTTGGCTGACCTCGATATATTTGTTAATATTTGGCTCAAATATGAGTTTATATCCTTGGTGTGATGAAAGAACTTAACAGTTCCTATGTACTTCAAAGTGGTCAGAAGAGAACTGTCGGTATACACGGAAAATTATGCGCTGAAAAAAGGGCTGCATAACAAAATCGGATGCGCACACCATGAGTGGGCGTACGGTCATGAGGTCGGTTCGAATTCAGTAGAAGTCCGGATTTTTCGCAACTACATCTTCACATGCTTGAACATTTGCCAAGTTACCCGCTCATTCGCAACGATGGTGGGTGCCAGTATCACAGGTTCGAAACAATTCGTTACCTCGACTGTTTGGTGGACACCAAAAGCACAGCAGGACGATGGGGGTATTGGGGTACTAATGTTAAATTTCGAAGCTCCTGACATGTTTTCGTAGCTCAATTTGCATATCACATGTTGCGGAGTAGCAAGCACTCTCTTTTGCTTCAGTTTCGGGCTCGAATATCCTCAGTATTAACAAATCTGTCGAAATGCTAGCAGTAATCGAAGTATATAAACACATTCACCAGGTAATAGTGGCCGTAACATCGATCAAACTGGACTTAATGCTACAGGGATTTAGAATACTCCAAATAGGTCAGAAGGCGAGCATAATTTACCAAACAAGTTATCTGAGTGTTGTATGCACCAGAAGGCACCAATAGGCACCAGAACGTACCTTGAGTTTAGTGCACAACTGTTGCACTCTGCTCCCCGCCCCTACGTTTTTGTCCATCCAACAACAAGCTCGGATAGTCTCACTCAAAGGCAAGGCCAGCAGACTGGTCGACCTGTCACCGCTATGTTGTACTTCCGAATTGGACGCAGATAAAGTGGCACAAAAAGCTTTCCATTCTGGTTCCTGAAAATGAACACAGATAATGATAACAAATTGCCAGGCTACAGGCGTACATATTGGAGTTGGAATTGCAACAAATCGGATAATTGCAAAGTTGTTTCATGCAACAAAGATAGTTTGGGGTCGTCAGCTAATTCTGTCCTATAAATGAAAGTCATTTAGCATATTAGTTCGCGTAAATTACATGGCAAAAATACGCAAACGATGGACGAGATTTTCAGCAGTTTCAACGTTTGTGGAATCCAACTGAGAAGTCAGTTGTCTGTAAGATTGGATCTATGACGAAAGTTGTGAGTGTGAAGAGAGAGAGAGAGACAGAGAAGACCAACTTTGGCACGCTCCACAAAACCATGTGACCTAAAACAAAGAACAGGAGAGTAATCAGAAAACTGAAAATCGAACCGAACATTAAAAGATCGGCCAAGAGACTGTTTTGTCCAGTCTTTCTTAAAAAATGCGCAAAATGATTGAACGCAATACGATTTGCAAACAACAGACGACCGAAAGTATCCGGAGCGAGTATAGTCTGAAAATATCGCAACATCTTGTAACAGAGTGCTTTAAAACTTCCCATATTCACTCAGTTACCTTGATTATGATGCCCCCGTCAAACGATCTGCAAGCCAAACTGAGCAAGAACATTTTTGCTTGAAAAGAAGTAAACGTCTCCAGCGGCCACGCACTCATTCCACCAACTGCAAAATCGTCCATAGCAGTGCACAGTACACTTTGCCAACAATGCTACTCAATATGATGGTTCAGAATAGACCAGAAATTACTTCTGAACAGAATGTGACTTTACTTTCGTAAAATACTGTGTTTTCTATCAGACTGTGGCACACTACGCAAACTGGACGCTCAGTTTCTGAAAAATAACATGAATTAAAGAAACACACAACCCAAGGTGAGATCAGCTTGAATAAACAATTTCGCATCAGTTGAAAATCTGCTGTCAATACATACACAAGTAGAATTCACTGAACTTACCCATCGGATGACAAACGGTTCAGGTTTGGTAACTGTTCTGACTTGTCCCAGTCAAACTGGAAGCCCTGCTGCTCACTATCATTCCACGATGTGTCGTCAAACATCATGCTATGTGACGACAAATTTTCGCGTACATTGCGGATGACACAGTCTCCAAGATCAGAGCTTAAAGGGTTAAGATAAATAGCAAGTGCGAATAACGATAGTCAAGAGGATGCACAAACAGTATGACAAAATGGCTGTTAATCACAGGTTCTAACAACCAACTTGGGGATAATTGATCCCTATTATCCATACAACACTGAAGGTGTTTAACAACACAACCGAGTATGGAGTGTTCGTTGTCAGTATCATCGACAGCAATAGATTGCCGGCTGATGCTGAAACCAAACGGCCATGCAAAGAAGAAAAGGATCCAAATTACAGAGAAAATATGGAGAAAGATACAGTCCATAAAATCCTTTCGCCCAATCTCTATCGATCGACTTCAGTTTGTCTTGTAAACAGAACCGGTGACACACAGCAGTGAAACTGCACTAGCAAAAAAGCTTCTCAGTGACTCCCACTGCTCCTGTTCACACATACATGATGTTTCAGCTTTTTTGAGTCCTATCTTTGGCTCAGGCCGTCATTTATACAGAGAGTATAACACCCAATGGTAGGCTGATGGGAAGAAAAACAGAATCAAAGAAATTCGAGAACAACCCCACCGACATAGGTTCGCCACTGACTGTAACACACACGTTTGGACTAGTTGGAACAGCTAACGTAGAAAAAAATTCGCAAATACCTTATCCCTTCTTTTAAAAATGATGATAAGGGCGACTTAATTGATAAACAAACACAAATGTGCAAAATGAAAAAGTGAGTAATCAAAACGGGAAACTATCAAGAGCCGAAAACGTTTCAAACAGGGACTTTCTATTGATTGCGATACACTGTCATGTCTGAGATCGCCACAAGCCGGCAAGATGAACGGTCGCATGGTCATCAACCTGACAGGAAGTATCATCCAACTTTGTTCAAGAAGGTAACAAAAGCTTCCACAGTCTGTGACAAGGTTGTGGCCTGTCCGCCTTGAGATTTCCTCTAGACGTCAGCAGCCGCAAAAAATAATACTAAGAACAGAGGACGTTCCGGCGGCAAACAACGTGCATCGATTTTTCCTTTACAATGGTTATCCGCGGTAACTTGAACATTAAGTAAATACACAGAGACAAACTGTTGTGCTACTCACACTGTGAGCCCACCTGTTACAAGCTAAGTGGCGAGGACAACGATCGTTAAATAGTGAGGAATAAAATGGCCATTCGGAATAGTGATGGAGTCAGTAGCTCGGATTGATGGTTTCGGTTTTCAACTATTCAACTATTCGCCGAACTTAGCATTGAGACACTCTGAGTGAATGTGCCAGGTATCTGATCCCGAGAACATGGCTGAGGGCAGATACGGTTTGTGAACATTAACCTTATTTGAACGTCTTTTCGACGACTCAGAATATAAACGATTCTATCGCGTCACTTAACTTTACAATCTGAATGTGCAAAATATACAACAAACAGACCAGGTATATCATTTATCCAAACCAACACCGTTTGCAGAAAATTTAAATAAAACGAAGTCTTTAATCTACTTAATAGAAGTAACATAATATCTAGCAGAAGTTCTCATTCCAGATTATCGAACCCGTCGAGCGTTCGGTTCAGAATTCAGTTTATCACATGGTGGACTCGAAAGGGAGAGGTAGGACATTCTCTGTGAACGTCACAATGAAATGAAGGACGCTCGAGGTAGTTAATCACATATGCGCACTCTGCACGCACAAGATGCACACAGAGATTTCAGCAAACTGGCATTCTACCAGGATCCTTCTACGATGGGGCAGTCCCACAGAAACATCGGACAAGTGTCAAGTCCAAAACACCCACTACCGTCGCCTGAGAACAGGAACGCTGATGGTCTGATGTCCTTCACAAAATAAAGATGTGATAGATAAATCTGTGGTTGGATCGGAAGCCGTTTTCTTGCACCAAACCCAGTCTGGTTCCGAAAGCACCGTAGTAGGGGATCCGTGAATAACCTGGATAAGATAAGCACTTCCGTGTTTGTCATAGTACGTTCTTTTTCCCAGTGAACATAAAAATGCCTGCGCCGCTAAGTAAAATCGAATCGTTCTCTCATAGAACAAAGGAATGTGGTCAGTTCATAAACTTACCATAACTGGAAATACCTGGAGAGAAGGTCCGTATCTACAGTTCTAACAGATTTCAAACATTCAGGCCCCAAAGCCAAGTGGGTTTCTGACGGAGGGTCGTAAGGCATGTTCATAATCAACAGTATCCAATTCATTCACGGCCGAAAGAGCTCGTTTCGACCGGCTGAAATATCTTCCGAGGGATTCAGCCAGTCTGTAACAAGCTGCAAATTCGTGAATGAGCTTTCTCACGTAGACTTATGAGCACTTTGTCGACGGCCAGCCTAAATGCGAATCGAGAAAAACAACATTCGACAATCTTTTGACAAAACTGCCATTTTCATTACTTCGGTCCGCTTGATAAAGTAATTTTCACCGTCATTGCGCAGGCCTTTTGCAAGTTTGTGATGCTTCAGTCAGCGATAAACATCGTATTGTTTTGAATCAGTGGGATGTATAGAACTTTAATCCTAAGCTGTTTAGTCGGCAGAAATCCACATCAGCCGCACCAGATGTGTTCTTTTTGAGAACAACAGTACACAAAAGATTGGCAACCCCCCCCCTCCCCAAAATTTCTGCTCAGATCGCATCAACATTGTGACCTGAGTAACTTGATTAATCGTGACGCCTAATGAATGTTTCGTGCAGACGCATCGTCCAAGTTTAAATTGATCATTTTCAGGTGGCGAGCGGATGCGTTCTGATCAAGTGATGAAGGAAAGACGGCACAAACAGCATGGTCTGAATCACAGTGGTCAACACAAGGTGAACGAGTCTTTGACAGAGTCCTGCTATCAGAAGTTCACGGCATTATGGTCAGTTTGCGTCTACATGACGCACTGTCGTTGTTCACGTTGGAATGCGTAACTCGATATATGGATTCTGCGAACGTGACAGTAAATTACAATTATCAGTGTTCCAAGACCGGAGACAGCACCAAGCTGCTCATGTCCTCCAGTTGTTCTAGCCTGAATAACTAGCAAATGCCTCGTTACGGTGGGCGTTCGACCTGGGATTAGTCTTACTCATCCTCCTGGGTAGTCCAAACATGAGTATGAAGTCATTAAAGAAACAGTTATGGCAGGCTTAAATCCCCGTTCGCCATGTGGAAAAGACCCCGGATTGTGGTTGACGGCAGAATGTCACACTTGAGAATGATTCGCCTTAATCTGTGGCTCAGAGACTTGGTCCGTTCGCACTGATGTAAACAAGTTAGCTAGGCGTGACGACCACTTTTTCGCCAGTTAGCTCGTACTAACTTATCAGCTCAGGAGTATGTATCGAAAAAGGTAGCCATACGAACGACTGATCACACACTAAAAACTGAGTAACAATTGGATTTGGTCATCCAGTCTGTACACCTAACGTTGGTTGCTAATGAGTCGCGAAAGGGCGTCAGCCTGGCCGAAATCCTCAGTTCGACGATAGCAGATGTCGAAGTCATAGTTGACGAGGATGGTGGCCCAGCGCTGCAGTCGGCTGGCAGAGTATACAGGTATGCCCTTCTTTGAGCCGAAGATGGAAAGAAGTGGCTTGTGGTCCGTTAGAAGGGTAAAGTGGCGGCCGTAGATCATCTTGTGAAACTTCTTCACCGCAAAGATGAGTGTCAAAGCTTCCTTCTCGACTTGGCCATAGTTCTTCTCTGCATCTGTGAGAGTGCGTGCAGCATGCATAATGGCTTTCTCAGATCCGTCGGGGAAGACGTGAGAGATCACGGCGCCAACACCAAAGTTGGAGGCATCTGCCGCTACGACGATAGGGAGGCTGGGATCGAAGTGGGTCAGCAAAAGTTCTGATCTCAGCATATAAATTTGACCTTATAAAAAGCTCGTGCGCACTCCGGCGACCAGTACCATTGTGTATTCTTTCTGAGAAGTTGATTCAGAGGCGCCCGAGCGAAAGCCGTAATGACTGACGAGACCCAGGAAAGAGCGAAGCGGCAAAACATCCTTCGGAGGTGGCATGTACTGCATGACACGAACGTTCTCGGGGTCTGAACGATCTGGGTGCCCGTTAGATCAGTACGGACACGAACTTCCTGCGTGAGGCGACATCGACTTTGAAGGAAGCAAGCAAGCTGCTGGACCTGGCGATTGGTTTGGACTAATATGAACGTAACCGCTTGTTAGTTGCACGTTGACTGCCTCAACGTACGTGACCGACAACAGCCGTCCTTGTGACCCACCATTTTTGCAACGCTGACAGCAGTGTTGCTTGAAAGGGCAGTAACGCGTAATGCGCCGCAGTGCCAACAAGGAGAAGGTGGCGAATTCTTGGAGGCAGAGTTCACTGGGCGGTTCGTTGGGGAGGGTTGTTGCTGTTGCCTTGGACATGCGACTGTGTTGACAGCAGTTGAGGACTGAGCAGGATTCTGGACCAAGGCAGAGTCATGTTTCAAGTTGAGCAGTCGATGGCCTTCAGTAGTGAGGTCCTGAAGGGTAACTGACTCGTCTTGTTGGATCCGATTGAGCAGACGTGTAAGAAGGTCAGCATCATTGGGGGCCGCAGACAAAGATGAGGCACTTGAACTGATCCTCCGTGAGGGAGGATAGCTTGAACCGCTCGCATTCACGGTTCACGATGCCAGCATAGGTGACAAGGTCGTCAGAGTCTCGCTTGGTCAGCTTGAGGCAGTGGTACCGCAAGTTGAATAGAGAAGACTGGTCACCGAATATCTGCGACAGGATATTGACCGTCTCGTTGAAACTGACGTCACGTGGGTTCTTGGGCAAGATGAAGTTGGTGTACCGCTCGTGTTCCGCAGGGCCAAGTTTGCGGAGAAGCCGGACCTTCCACGAATCATCTTGACTGGCAAATTCGATACGAAACAGGTCATCGTACCGACGGAACCAAGAGTCGAATGTCACGTTCGCATGCGGGTCGTAAACGAACTCGGAGATACCGGTTGCCAAATTGTCAACGGATTGCGTACCACCAGGTTGTGCGGGTTGGCCCAACTCGTATCGGACAATCGTTGGGCAAGCATCTCCATGAGCTTCATCTGTTGCTGCAACAGCAGCTTAACGTCAGCACCGTCTAACGCCATTGATTAGAATTGGTACCCGTCGCCAACTGTTACGACCCCCTGATAGAGAAAGACAAGAACAAACGCAAAGACCACGAGCAGTATCTCTATCACGAACGAACGCAACGATATCGCAAAACTGCACGAAAATCAGAGCGCAATATCGGAACCCAACTCTCGCAACTTAGAACCCCCCAACAAGTAAGGAAAAGACGGCCTTCAAACGAGCTATATTTGCTGCTCAGCCCGAAGGCAAAATAGTGGTTTACAGCAACTGTATTTATAGGTTTTGAGCGGCCTTGGGCCTAGGCCACTCAACGGACCAATCAGAGGCGAGCGCGAATTCTCGAATGTTCGAGAATTCTGGCGGGCATTCAAATTCCCAAAAATGAAAAATCCATTTTTCTTGGCAAATAAGGCGAATTCTTGGGAAAAAGTGCCTTTTCCCAACAGTTCCCAGCAGGGCCACCAAAGTAGTTGATTCCTGAGGCCAAGTAGGTTGTATCCAGTTGGACTTCTTAAAAGTCTTCGACAGGATAGAACATAGCTTTATGCTACCCAAGTCCAAGTGGTGCAGCACTGGAGGGAATCAATCAATTGAATGAATCAATTGAAAGCGTAACTTAAGGAACGCATCTCCTCTGACTGTGTTAATTGCACATGTTCGGAAATTTGATGCACTCCTTTTGGTGTCGCATGGGTCTACTTTAGGACAACTATTGTTCAGATTGTTTGTTAGTGAAACACCATCGCCTCCACTTCCAAAGGGTTCTGTTGCATACAAACGACACTACTATTTGGAGACTCAACTGGGACTGCGCAGACGGATCTAGTCTGCAATCGGACCTCCATAAGTTTTGGAACTGGTGTAAGTTGAATCACTTATCACTCAATGTGACGATGAACATAATCTGAAGGTTTCGTCAAAGAAGTGAGAATTCCTACCACCTAATGATTGTCTGACTGTGTATATGAGAACCATGGGATTAAATTTTCCCAAAAGACCTCGTGAATTCCGAATCAGCTCATTTATATCCGTCTAGTCGCTCCAATCTATCAGTGAAGGTGAGAAGATCTAATTGTGAATCTCCGGTGGAATTCATTCGCGCTGGAGACTGCACTACGCAGTTTTTCTGCGATACATGGCTTCACACCTCGTGTCCGGGTATATCTATTTAGGTGCACAAATACGTTGACTGCAACAGACCTAGAGTGCATGCACCTTGTCTGTTTCTGTCGTAGGATCGCTAGACAAGTTGCTAGTGCAATGGCCAGTAACTTAGCCCATGTGGTGGACGTGAATTCCTTTGATCCATCGGCTATGGTCAGTAGAGCTTGCAATGCTAGCAAGACTGATGCAATATCCTATGCGTCGGCTTCTTCCGGTGCTACGTCGAAGGAGACTTCCACGGGTGCTCCAATATACAAAGCCCCATCATTGCTGATAACCCGCCTACTTCATGCAGACGAATTTCATGCTCATAAGATCCTTCCTAGGAAGCTTCATTCCGTTGTTCCGGAGGGCTCCGTAGAGGAGGACATTATATCAACAAAACTATCTAAGAGCACCAACAACGCTGCTCGTAAAAAGGCAAGTTCCGGCGTCTGGAGGATTCTGTACTTGCTCGGGGTCTTTTGGAAGGCACGCTCAAGTGCTTAAAGCCTTGCGACGAACATGATCGAG